>UESW01002818.1:0-156456 GCA_900491605.1 Calamus simplicifolius | reverse complement strand
CGATGATCAAGCTTAATTACGAGAAGTTTTCCGTTCGATTCACGCAGTGCGTCACGATTCACCCGACCGACTTGAGACGTAGATAGCATGAAAAGTTTCATAATTCCTTCCACGGGCTGCAGTGCGATGCGATCGATATTAATTGTCGTTCTCAGCTAATGGAAACGGTGCGTTGCCCACGAAATATCTGGGCCCGCCGGCGATCGGATGGTGGTACATCGATCATGCCCAGTACAAAGATGATCTAAAAGCAAGCGGAAACGGAGGTGCGACTAACAAAGAGCGTATCAGACCTCGACAGGCTCGACGCCTCCAATGAAGTGTGTGATGAGTGCGGGGGGGCTTTTCGGCGAAGAAGAAGGACGATCGAGGGTGGTGATCAAGAAGCAAACGTTGTAACACTTTTGATTTGTGGATCGAAGAAGAAGAAGGACAAGGAGAAAACGAAGGAGACAAGAAGCACAATCTAGATGCAGGGAAGTCATGCGTTGTCGCCAAATTACCTTTTTCAAACATTAGGTAAGATTCAGAATCCAATAGCTGATGAAGATGGATCTGTGGGTCCTTGATGCCTTAACCTCTAGGATCCTTAAAAAAAAAAAAGTTTCCGACGAGTGAGTGGTCTGAAAAAATAAACGTATATATCCTTGAGAATTAGTTGATAACTCAAAAGAATTGGATCCTTCTCTCGTTATGACCAAAGATTCTTATAGCTGACCGAAAGTCCCTTTTATTTCTTTTTAAACTGAGACACCATGGTCTGATACGGTATGAGTGGCAAGATGGACAGTAACAAAAGATGTCATCACGTGGCCTGTCAAAACTGGCTGTATCTTTGGACTACGTCTTGTCAGGCGGTGCTGTAAATGGTTGGTAGGTCAGGTTTGTCAAGCATGCACCGCAGTCGGTAGATAGGCCATGTGAAGCCGCAGGGGTCATATGGGATGTAAGTAGTAGAGGCCATGTAGGACGTAGGCGGCGATGGGCTATGTGAGATCGCATATGATAATGGCCACGTGATGCTGAGACGGACTCTGGAGTCGGTATTAAGGCCGATGGGAAATCGGTGTGGAGGCCGACTCTGAAGCCGGTACTGAGACTAAGGCCGATGACGCGTTGGATCATAATGAAATGTTTTATTTGCCTAATCTACCTCGTCGATCAGTCTTGTTCGTTAATCGTAACGTGGTTGGACCAGCAACATCACCATCATGCATGCCTTCGAAGTAAGCTATCTATTTATATTAAATTTTTATATTAGATGTTGAGACTGTGTAACCTTATTTAAATTATGATCCATGTGCTTCATAAAAATAATGTTTTCTTTTTTGATCGTCACCGTACGTTGACCCGGCGAATTTGTGTCAAGGCAGGCATACCAAAAATGAGATATTGCTGACAGGGTTGTGAGAATCTGCTCCTGGAAATGGGTCTTCGATCATGCGATCTCCATGGAACCCACTAGTCTGTTGATGAGCACCATCGTCTTGGCTATAATTGGTTCGCATTCGGTGGTTAGTGCTTCCGTAACCAGGCGCGTGAAGCCCTTCCTTGTGCGCCCTCCACTAGTCACCGTGGTCTTATGCCTAGCTATATTTCTTTAGATGCCCCTTTTTTCCAGGCCACCTAACCCTAGGGTATATGCTCGGATATGCTCATCTTTTCTGTGAACCCACTTGCACCACCCATGCCTCATGGCCTCCGGAACCGGCTTGGAAATTTCCTTTGGAAAATTTCCTTTGGATTCAGTCTCAACTCGAGCGAGTCACTTGATGGATTGGACAATATGGGTCTTATTTTCCAAGTTAGATTGTAGTACGGTAAACCCTTTGATTTATGAGAATAATTAATTGGCCCCCATGTACGTAGAAAGCTCTTGATGTATCCATCAATCCGATCTTAACAGATATTTGGACCATGCTTCAGAACTTGGATACTGCCCAGATTTATCATGTATTCCGTGAAGCCAACACAACTGCTGACTAGACAGCGACGACCGTGGCTCAGTATAGGATATAGGATATGAACGATAGGTGAACCATGTCCTCCTGTGTTATTTTAAATTTTGCAATCTGATGTCTGGGCTGACTCATACTAGACTAGTATGATTGTCCGTCTTTATCAAAAAAAAAAAAAAAAAGATATCGATTCCCATTGTCATGATCTCAATTTCAGCGAGGTCTGATCCCTTCTTTCCTAGTCCTCAAAAATAAATAAAATAAATCAGGAATTCAAACGTTGATCTTAGCCAAGATTAGGATCGAATGCTTCCAAATTATGCTATTATCATGAGAATGCGATTGTATTATTATTCATATCTAACCTCTCATTATAAGTTTAGATCATACCCAAAAAATGAATAAAAAAATTAGGCCATCATTAATATAACTTTTGAGATCGTGGAATTATATATTGCTTTCTGAACATTAATTATGCAACTTGCACTCTAAAATTAACTTGAGGAGATATTTTAGTGCTAGTGCAAACCATCGATCTCCAATTAAAGGACATGAACACAATAATGTCAGTGTGCCAGCCCTTTGAGCTGCAATTCATTTCGCACTAATAGCATGATGGAACCTTGCTTAGAAACGACAGGATCAAGTGCTCGCGCTAAAGCAACATATCAAGCCCTTTTGAATAACTTCTTTTGACGATTGATTTGATGCTTAAAGGTTTTACCTAATTACTAAGACATAAATAAACAATATTTTAGCTGTCCAAATTAAAGTCCCCACGATTTTTGATTATCTATTTATCAAGTGATCAACAAGTCACCTATGTTTGCAATTTTATTTAAATACAAGATTGAAGTGAAATTTTTTTTCTTTTTCTTTTTTCCTTCTTTCTCGAGATGTAACGTTACATATATAGCGTCGTCTTCATGCGAGTGACGTTGATAACATTATGTCTTACAAAAAAAACACAAAGTTGCACTGATATATGACAGCAAATAATATTACCAAACGACCTGAGATCGATCAGTAGATAGCAAATTGAATTCAGGAGGACGCGTTTCACAACGAGAACATTAATTGTGATTTTTTTAAATTAATTTCATACATTGGTTTAATTGGTAAATTCTGTAATTTATATGAATGACCTTGTGGGAAGGTGTGGAGCTAGAAGATTTGGAGGGAGAGAGCACTGAGCAAACTTTTTCTTTTCTTTCCTCCATCCAAAAAGATCGAGGACTACAAACAGGGATGGAAAGTGGGTTTACAAGTGGACGTCACTCATCGACAAAGGAGATAAAGACGAGTGGCAAACAAAATTGTCCCTCGCAATACGATCATCCTTGTCGATAAAAGGAAGTTTGAGAATGACTCAGCCACTTTAAAGAGAGGATATCCCATAGAGAATAGCGATTTAGACAAGAACCCTCAATTGGATGCGGTTGAAGTTGCTTTGAAAAGAAATGGCAAGCCAGAAAGCCTTGCTGTTGCTTCTGGTCGTCGACAAAAATTAGATGATCACATCAGTCTTTTTTTTTTTTTTTGATTTTTCAGACATCATGTCATAATTTTATTGGTTAATCGGACATGATTTCACCCCGGGCTGCAAATTTTACGGTTGCGTGGTTTGCAAAACGTCTTGGATTATATAAGTAGTGGAATGAGATGCATTGAAAAGTATTTGATTCGATTACTTCATTATTTTTTCAGCTAAATACTCATTAAATAAGGGGGTTAAAGCAGCTTTTACCTTCCAAAAACATTTACCTCGCTACCCCAAAATACTTATTATCCTTCTGAAAAATGATTTAATCACATACTCAAATAAATGTCTGACTAAAAGGGATGAAATATTTGGATTAAAGAAATTTTACCCTTAGTCATAGTGTCTAATTTACCCTTAACTTAATGTCACGTAGAACCGGCCTTTAATTTAATGTCATGTAGGAGAGCGGTAATTTTGAATACGGCTCCTAAACTTAGATGTTTGCACGAACAAAACCTACTTCGTTGTTATACATTGATTATTATAAATAATAATATAATATTATTATAATGTAACATTTTATTATTAGTTAATAATTATATATTTAATATATTATTAAATATATAATATCATTGTTTTTAATATTATAATATAACATAGTATAATGCTATAATATTATATTATATTATTTATATATTTATAGTTATAATATAGTTATAATAATATCATTGATGTGGCTAGTATAGCCACAAAGGCAAGATCGGAAAACATTAGTGTGGCCCCGGCATTTCCAAGCCTGCCGAGTCGGCCCCGACCATTCCTGGTCGGCCACGATCGGCTTCGGCATCTCCAAGCCCGCCGAGTCGGCCCCGATCATCTTGGTCAGCCCCGATCGGCCCCGGCGTCTCCAAGCCGCCAAGTCGGCCGACCATTCCTGGTCGGCCCCGCTCGGCCTCAGGTCTCCAAGCCCGCCGAGTCGGTCCGACCATTCTGGTCGGCCCCGCTCGGCCCCGGCGTCTCCAAGCCCACCGAGTCGGCCCCGACCATTCATGGTTGGCCCCGATCGACCCCGGAGTCTCCAAGCCCGCCGAGTCGGCCCGACCATTCCTGGTCAGCCCCGGCTCCAAGCCCGCCAAGTCAGCCCCGATCATTCCTGGTCGGCCCCGATCGGCCCCGGCGTCTCCGAGCCCGCCGAGTCGGCCCCGACCATTCCTGTCGGCCCCGATCGGCCCCGGCATCTCCGAGCCCGCCGAGTCGGCCCCGACCATTCCTGGTCGGCCTCGATTGGCCCCGGCGTCTCCGATCCTGCCGAGTCGGCCCCGACCATTCCTGGTCGCCCCGATCGGCTCGGCGCCTCCAAGCCCACCGAGTCGGCCCCGATCATTCCTAGTCGGCCCCGCCCCGGCACCTCCTGGTCGGTAGAGTTGGCCCCGACCATCCCTGGTTGGCCCAGCTCAGCCTCGGCGCCCTCAGGAGAGTTAAGGCCCCCCGATTTCTCAAGTCAGCCCCAGTACAGCCCTGCGGTTCAGGCCGCCACCTTTCTGACCTGCGCCACCTGACAACGCCAGATCCAACTACCCACTGGCCACACCGCTGATGGGACTGGACCAAACTACTGATAGCCCCACTTGCTGATGACGTAGCCCACCAACCGTCGTTTTTCCCCTCTCTGATGGGATAGACCCACCAACCCACCCAGATTCACGCAACCCCCAAGAACTCCGCGGACATTCCTTTTTCACGGAATCCCACGTGGTCATGCAAGTGTCAACCCCCTATAAAAAGGTAAATTCACTCAATAATCAGGTACGACGAAAAACTTAGAGACTTGCTATCCTGATACCCAGAGGGGAATTCCTCCTCTCTGTGGACTCTTCTCATCCTAAAAAGAGCTCATTCGAGCTCTTCCTCAGCTGTGACCTCGGTTGCTAACTTGAGCGTCGGAGGGTCCCCACCGAGTATCCCTTCGGTCCTGGGACTTTTTGCAGGCAGCCCGGTGAAACAAGGATCCGCTAATCAATCTGCTTCCTTCTCCCAACGTTCAGGACAGTGATCGGGCGTCATCAGATTGGCGCGCCAGGAAGGAGGACTAAGGGTTCCCTGTGTTACATATCGGCAAACTTTTGCTCCCCCCTCTCTTCTTTTTCAAGCCATGGTGGTGATGTGAGCTCAGGACGCTTCCATCAGCTGTCCAGCGGGGCTTCCCCCGCCAGTTAGGCAGCAGGAGGCCAATCCCCCTGCTACGATCCTTCCGTCACCTATCCACCACCAGATGCAGCTGTCCAAACTGCGGAGCAACTAGCGACTCTCACCCAGCAAGTCCAAACTCTCACCGCTATGGTCCATGGACTCTAGCAGCAACAGTCCGTGGCCACCCAGCACCAGACTGCTCCCCCCGCCAGTCAACAGTCAGCAAGGGGAGGCTCTCCCAGCGAGAAGCCGGTCGTCGTCAGGTTTCCCTAGGAAGCCTCGCCTGTGAGCCCCCCAAGCGGCCATGGTCCCCTGATTGTGGCCCCAGCAAATTTCCTCCCGAGCCGCATCGTCAGGAGGAACCAAAGCGGAAGTCCCGGCTCCCGCGTCCTTCTCCTTCTTTTTCTTCCTCTTCTTCCTCCTCCGAGCCATCTCGGAGGGCCCCGACAATCAGCCGCCAGGCGGAGGAGCGCCTGGACGAGTACAATAGGCGATTGGATGAGCTTGCCAGGAAGATCAATCATCAACCGGAGGAGGAGTTTGACACCCATCCTCCTTACACGCCGGATATTGGAGGAGCCTGTCCCCTCCAGATTTCGTTTTCCCAGATAGATCCGTATGATGGTACAACAGATCCTCTCGACTATCTCGAGAGTTATAAAGCAATGATGCAAGTCCAAGGCGCTTCGGACGCCCTTCTCTGCAAAGCCTTCCCGCCACTCTATGGAAGGCCGCTCGCGCGTGGCACTCGCGCCTGTCCCCTCACAGCATCGACTCCTTTCGAGAGCTGGAGAGGGCCTTTCTGGCACATTTCGATGCCTGCCGGTGGATTCCAAGAGTGGTGGACAGCCTCTTCTCCGTGCCAAAAGGAGGGGGAGGCGCTACGGGACTTTGTGTCCCGGTTTAAGGCTGCCGCCCTTGAAGTTTACCATCTCGATGATGCGGTGGCAACGCTAGCGCTGAAGCGGGGACTCCTCCCGTCCCGCTTCACCTTTTCCTTGGACAAGAAGCCCCCTAGTTCCTACTCCGACCTCCTCCTCTGGGCTCAGAAGTACATCCATGCGGATGAAGCTGACTTCACCCGCCGAGAATCCTCGAGGAGCTCCAGCCACAAGCCCGCTCGCCCCGAGCCGAGTGGACCCCCTCGACACGGTGGTCCGACCCGCCTCGCCGATCCGACAACAGGCGTCGAAGCCCCGTTCCGACGAGAGCAAGCTCACACCCTTCTCGCCCCTCGATCTCACATCCTTATGGAGATCGAGGGCGAGCCTTATCTCCAGCGCCTTCCTCCTATGAAGAAAAGTCCTTCCCGTGACAAGAGCCGTTATTGCCGATTCCATCGGGATTACGGCCATGACACCGACAGTTGCTTCAGTTTGAAGCGGGCCATAGAGGAACTCATCCAGCGAGGCTACCTCGGCAAGTATGTCCAAAAGGCGCCACAGCCGCTGCCGACCCTCATGGGGCCTCCGCCATTCAAGCCACCATGATAACTCCCACGGAGCGGACAGTCGGGATGGTGTCCTGGGGGCAGCTCCTTCGTCCAAGCGCCCGAGGGGGAGGAGGCGCCGGATAATGTAATTTCTGGGGGGGAATCTGCTGTTGTTGAAAATGTAAACAATGAAGGCATCGTCGTCTCTATGACGATCGCCAAGCACCCTGTAAAGAGGATATTGGTTGATAGTGGCAGCTCAGCTGACATCCTTACTTACGATGCATTTGTTCGGATGGGATTATCTCTTGATTCCCTTGCCCTGTGGTGGCTCCCTTAGTCGGGTTCACAGGGGACTCAGTAAAGTCGAAGGCGAGATATGTTTGCCCGTGACGGTCGGAGCGCCACCGCGCCAAAGCACAATGATCATGAAGTTCTTGGTTGTACGTGTCCCCTTGGCGTACAACGCCATTCTTGGGCATCCAGGCCTCAATCTTTTGGATGCAGTTATCTCCACCCGGCATTTACTGGTGCAGTTCCCCACTGGTGAAGGAGTCAGAGAGATGCGCGGTGAGATCAGCCCAGTCCTGCCTTGTTATCACGGCGTCAAGTCCTTTGGAAGCTGAATCAACTTTAGAAGCGCATGATCCCAAGATTCCAGCAAGGGAGGAGAACCAGCCGAGCACCTCCTAACTTTCCCTCTTGGAGACGACCCGGCGAGGACCGTGCGTGTCGGCGGACTCCTTCCCCGGAGGACGGGAGCGCCTCTTAACCTTCCTGCGGGCTAACTCGGATGTTTTCGCTTGGTCGGCGTCTGACATGCCCGGCATCCCTCCAGAGGTGATCACCCACAAGCTCAACATTGACCCGAGGCACCGTCCAATCCGCCAAAGGAAGAGAAGCTTCGCTCCCGACCGCAAAAGGCTATCGATGAGGAAGTCAACAAGCTGCTCAGTGCGGCCACATCCGGGAGGCACATTACCCTAGCTGGCTGGCTAATGTGGTCATGGTGCGAAAGGCAAGCGGGAGCTGGAGAATTTGTATCGACTTCACCGACCTTAACAAGGCGTGTCCAAAAGACAGTTTTCCCCTACCAAGGATAGATCAGCTGGTGGATTCCACCTCCGGGCACGAACTCCTCAGTTTCATGGACACCTTCTTTGGATATAATCAGATAAGGATGGACCCCAATAACGAGGAGCACACATCCTTTGTGATGGAGAAAGGCATTTATTGCTACAAAGTGATGCCTTTTTGCCTCAAGAATGCGGGCAACCTACCAGAGGTTGATGAACAGGTGTTCCAAGATCAGCTAGGCCGGAATATGGAGGTCTATGTGGATGACATGCTGACAAAGAGCACCCATGCCTCCAATCACGTCTTCGACTTAGAGGAAACCTTCAACAACCTCCGTCGTTTCCAAGTCAAGCTGAACCCCAAGAAGTGTGCTTTCGGAGTCACGGCGGGCAAGTTCCTGGGTTTTATGGTGACCCAGCGGGGGATCGAGGCAAACCCAGAGAAGATCAGTGCCATCCTTGACATGAGGCCACCGTTCAGCAAGAAGGAAGTGCAATGACTGACGGAAAGAGTGGCAGCTCTGAGTCGTTTCCTCTCCAAATCGGCCGAGAGGTGTTTACCCTTCTTCAAGGCCCTGTGGAAGGTGAACAGCTTCGAGTGGACAGACGACTGCCAGAGAGCCTTTGACAGGTTGAAGGCATTTCTGTCCTCTCCGCCGCTCCTGTCTAAGCCAAGGGATGGGGAAAGCCTTTTCCTCTACCTCGCTGCTTCTCCAGATGCCGTTAGTTCGGTCTTGGTGCGTCTTGACACTGGCGGGACCCAGAGACCCATCTATTATGTGAGCAAGGTCCTCCATGATGCAGAAGTTAGGTACTCCAAGATAGAGAAAGTTATCTTCGCCCTGATAGTCTCTGCCCGACGTCTCCGCCCATACTTTCAAGCCCATCCCATCGTGGTGCTCACGGACCAGCCCCTCGAGCCATCTGGCCCGTCCGGATACCTCAGGCCGACTCGCCAAATGGGCTATCAAGCTAGGAGAGTTCGACCTCTCCTTCCAGGCACGACGGCTCTGAAGTCCCAAGTTTTAGCCGACTTCCTGGTTGAGTGCACTTGGGCGGATGAGGCGGCTGAGGAAGCTACCAAGGAACAGCGCGAGCCCGAACCAAGCGGCGATGGAGAAACTTGGATCCTTCATGTGGACGGCGCGTCAAACTCTCAGGGAAGCGGCGCCGGCCTCATTCTCGCCGGGCCGGGTGGAGAGAGGACGAAATGCGCCCTGCGGTTTCTATTCGAAGCCACCAATAATCAAGTTGAGTACAAACCCTGTTGGCTGGATTAAGGCTAGCCCAGGAGTTCGGGATAAGGTGTCTTAGGGCTTTCACAGACTCGCAACTTGTCTCCGGGCAAATCAATAGAGAATACGAAGCGCGTGACCCTGTTATGACTCAGTACTTGGGCAAGGTTCGGCTCCTGACCTCCCGTTAGCTTACTTCAGTATCAGTTACATTCCCGGAGTGAGAACGCCAAGGCCGACATCCTTTCTCGTCTAACTACCTATGCCGACGGCATGGCAAGGGACGCTTACATCGAATACTTAGAAAGGCCCAGCATAGAGGATGGCGAGGAAGTCCTCCCGCTCACTCAAGAGCCACATGGATGGATGCCTATGGATGCCTATGTCCGCTATCTCACTGACGGCACTCTCCCTGACGATCGCAACGAAGCCAGGCTACTCAAGTGGAGGGCCTCCAAATTTGTCCTCCTGGACGGGCGTCTATACAGAAGGTCGTTCTCCTACCCCTGCTCAAGTGTGTAGGACCCGCCAACGCGACTACATCCTCAGAGAAATCCACGAAGGCATCTGTGGAAATCATCTGGGGGCAGGTCCCTAGCCCAGAAGGCTCTCCGTCAGGGATACTTCTGGCTCACTATGAGGGAGGACGCGGCCAAGCTAGTTCAGAAGTGCGATGGTTGTCAGCGCCACGCGCACATCCAGCATCAACGTCCACCCCGCTGAACCCGCTCTTGGCCCCCTGGCCTTTTGCTCAATGGGGAATGGATATCCTCGGGCCATTCCCCCCAGCTTCAGGGCAGCGGAGATTCTTGCTAGTCTCCATCGACTACTTCACCAAATGGGTCGAGGTCGAGGCACTGGCTAAAATCACCGAAAGTAAGGTCAAAGCCTTCTTCTGGAAGTCAATCATATGCCATTTTGGCCTACCTTATACCCTCGTCACAGATAACGGCCGCCAATTCAACGAAGCATTTAAGGCTTTCTGTGACGAGCTAGGCATTCATCACCGATTCACCTCTGTCGGCCACCCCAGACCAACGGAGAGGCCGAGGTCATGAACGCACCATCCTCAGAGGGCTCAGGACCCGGCTAGACGGTCCAAGGGTCGATGGGTGGAGGAACTCCCTAGTGTGATATGGGCTTACCACACAACCCCAGGGCCCCGACGGGCGAGACTCCCTTCAGTCTCGTCTTCGGATCTGAAGCCGTCATTCCCGTTGAGATCGGACTGCCCAGTCCGTGCATGGAGTCCTTCAACGAGGAAAATAACTCCGCACTAATACGGGCTAATCTAGACTTCATCGATGAAGCACATGACCGGGCGAGGCTGCGCATGGTGACCTTCCGTCAGCAAGCGGCCAAGTACTACAACGCCCGAGTTTGTCCCAAGGTCTTTTGCCGCGGAGACTTGGTTTTGAGAAGGCTAAGGTATCCAAGCCTACAGAGGGGGGCAAGCTATCCCCCAACTAGGAGGGTCCTTATCGCATCACCGAGACACTTCACCGGGGGGCATACAAACTAGAAGAGCTCGACGGGCGACCTATTCCATATACCTAGAATGCAGATAACCTCTGCCAATATTATCAATGATGTATTCCCCTGGAGTACGAGCAATAAAGGGGTCCCTTCTGATGTCACAGCCTACTCTCCCCTGTATCCAAGGACCAGATCTCGCAAAAGGAGCTCGCCGGCATCGCGGCTAACGGGACACCACTCGGCCCTGGCACGGCAGTGCCCCCGAGTCGGTTAAGACCTAACAGCTCCATACCCGATCGAGTCGCCACTCGGGCGGCACACAAACCCCCGAGGTGGTTTAAAAGGAGCTCGCCGGCATCGCGGCTAACGGGACACCACTCGGCTCCGGCACGACGTGCCCCGAGTCGGTTAAGACCCTAACAGCTCCGTACCTGGTAGAGTTGCCACTCGGGCGGCACACAAACCCCCAAGTGGTTCAAAAGGAGCTCGCTGGCATCGCGGCTAATGGACACCACTTGGCTCCGGCACAACAGTGCCCCCGAGTCGGTTAAGACCCTAACAACTCCGTACCTGGTAGAGTCGCCACTCGGGCGGCACACAAACCCTCGAGGTGGTTCAAAAGGAGCTCGCCGGTATTGCGGCTAACGAGATACCACTCGGCCCTGGCATGGCGGAGCCCTCGAATTGGTTAAGACCCTAACAGCTCCGTACCGGTCGAGTTGCCACTCGGGCACACAAACCCCCGAGGTGGTTCAAAAGGAGCTCGCTGGCATCGCGGCTAACGGGACACCACTCGGCCCCAGCACGGTGGTGCCCCCGAGTCGGTTAAGACCCTAACAGCTCCGTACCGATCGAGTTGCCACTCGGGCAGCACACAAACCCCCAAGGTGGTTCAAAAGGAGCTCACCAGCATCGCGGCTAACGGGACACCACTCGGCCCGGCACGGCGGTGCCCCCGAGTCGATTAAGACCCTACAGCTCTATACCCAGTTGATTCACCACTTGAGCGGCACACAAACCCCCAAGATGGTTCAAAAGGAGCTCGCTGGCATCGCAGCTAACGGGACACCACTCGGCCCCGGCACGGCGGTGCCCCCGAGTCGGTTAAGACCCTAACAGCTCCGTACTCGATTGAGTCGCCACTCGGACAGCACGCAAACTCCCGAGGTAGTTCAAAAGGAGCTCGCCGGCATCGTGGCTAACGGGACACCACTCGGCCCCAGCACGGCAGTGCCCCCGAGTCGGTTAAGACCCTAACAGCTCTGTACCCTGTCGAGTCACCCCTTATACGGAACCTATACCGTCGAGATGGCTCTAAAGGGCCTGTTTGGCCCTCACAGACTCCGAGTCGGCCGGATTGGCCCCGACCTTTCCTGGTTGGCCCCAACTGGCCCAGGCATCTCCAATATTGACCGAGTCGGCATAGGCCTCCCCCGGTCAACCCCACTCGGCCTCGGCGTCCCCAAGTTGGCCGAGTCAGCCTCGACCATCTCTGGTCGGTCCCAGCGCCTTCAAGAATAGTCTTGGCACTAAGTCGCCCGTGGATCATTCCGAGCCTTCAGAGGATTCATGTGCAGATGAGTCTCCCTTCGAACAGTCTACAACGACATAAGGCATCTCGAGTGACCTTCCACATAGCCGGCTTACATCCTGGAGACGCATTTGAGCATTGGCTAGTCCAAAACCGCGATTCAGCTACGACATTGTCAATATGCGCAACATTTAAAGTTGAGAAAACATTTCAGAAGGAAAGCCCTTCCCCCTTCACCAATAGGTGCGGGACCCGTTCGATCGTTGGTTGTGCAGTAAGGCATTTTTCCCAAAGGAAGAAGGAACAGATAAAGCATAAGGTAAAGAAATTTCGACAAAAAGGTTTTTCTTCATTAACAATTGAAGGAAGTACAAAATTTGGCCTAAGGCCGATTACATGAATCAAAGAAAAAGAAAATTGGGTGGTGGATCCTCAAGGTTCGCCTGGGTCGGGCTTCTTCTCGTCCTCCTTCTCTGCTGGCTCCTCATTAGACTCCCCAGGCCGGATGTCATCAAGCTCAAAGATTGATCTCGAGGGCCGCAGATACCTTAACCTTGCTCATCTCGAAGCCTTGGACATAAGCATCGAGGCCGCCTCGATGACTTCCTGCTTGAACTCGGCGAGGCCTTATAGTTGGGGACGGCCTGCTCCGCCTCGGCCTCAGCCCGCTGCGCCCTGGCCTCGGCCTCCTTGGCTCGCGCCTCGGCCTCCCAAGCCCTGCTTTTGGCCTCTTCGGCACAGGCACTGGCCTCATCGGCACAGGCCACTGCTCCTGCCTTCTCCGAGCTCGCCTCCTCCGCCGCCTTCTCCGCGGTAGCTGCCCTCTCCGCAGCAGCCCGGGCTTCTCCTCGGTGCATTGGAGCCACCGGGCCAACTCCTCGTTCTGTGCCACGGCGGCCTTCAACCTTTCCGAGGCCAGCTCCATCTTGGCCTTAGCTATGGAGGCCCGGCTCTCCACCTCCCTTAGTCTGCCGGCCAGACTCTCCTCATGGGCCGAGGCCTCTTGATGAAGATGAGCAAGGCTTTGGGATTGCGCCATGCTCTCTTTCTTGTATTTGTCGGCCGCGCCATGGCCTTGACAAGCGTGTCCGAGGAGTGGACCAACGCCTCGCAAAGGCCAATTGCGTCGTTGGTCATCTGTAGCAAAGGGAGCATGTTAACCATAGGAAGTGGAAACATCAAAAGAAATAAAGAAAGCTCAAAAATTACCTGGACAATGGCAACCATTATCATGTCCAGGAGTGCGGAGTGACTCATTCCCCGCGTTGCCTCCTCGGACTCGGTGGTCCAAACTCTGACAACAGGCGGGCAGCTTGTGCGGCATCCGCCATTGAGCTGGGTGTGGGGACCGGCCGCGTCAGTCCCTCCTGTGGACCTTTGGCCTGGGGGGGTCGGGCGACGTGCTGGTTGATGGGATGAGCTCCCCGGCTCGCCTCCCCGCTTATTGGTCACCTCCGCCCCAGCCCGGGGCTCCCTGGCGACTGGCTCCCCCTTGCCGGTGGTTAGGGAAGCATTCTCCACTCCCGGCTCTGCGGCAGCCAGAGGGCCGGAAGCGATTGTGACCCACCCGCCTCGGGCACATCGGTGGCAGCAGGAACCTCCTCCTCATCTAAAACCACCACCATCGGCTCAGTGGTGGTCGGAATCTCTCCTTCTTCAACTTTGGCCCCGGCCGGCTCGGGACCACTCCTCTAACCGGCTTCTTCTCAGCCGGCTCTTCCGTAGGCATCAGGGCCGTGAGGGCTTCAATCGACCTGGCCAGCTCCCTTCTTCGAATCTTCACCGACTGGACGTCTCTCCGGTCGCCTGCCTCTTTTGCCTCAAGGCAGCCTCGAAATAGCTGGCGAAGACCTTCATTGCTGCACCAAAAGGGTGACAGGCATTAGCAATGGCATACAACAAATCTTGGGTCGAGATAGAAGAAGTCGGGCGTCAAGCTCACCGGCCGCCGGGGCCAACTCAGCCTCTACCAGGTTCTCCTCGGACAGGAGTTCCTTGTAGCCGGGGATTTGGCAATTAGACAATTGGGTGAATAGTTCCCTATCCCTATCCCTTACGGTGGAATCATCATTGGGACTAGTGTCTGGCTCCCTCCAAGCAGCCCTTACCCTCTCGACATGGGCAAAAAGGAATCGAGGTTTCCATCCCCTAATTTTGGACGAGAGACCTAAAGGAAGGCTCTACCCGGCCTGGCAGTAAATGCCCACCAGGCTCCCTCACCTTGACGGCGGAGCTTATAGAAAGCTCGGAATAGAGACAGCCCTGGCGGGCCTCCTGGAAGTAGCAAAGAATAATGAAGGCGCAGATGATCCGGATCGAATTCGGAGTCAAACTAACCTATACCTATCTAAAGGTTTAGGAAAAAGGGATGGAAAGGAAGGTGCAGTCCGCATCGGAAGAACTCCTCATATAGAGCGACCCGACCGGGGTGGTCAGAGGTCACCTTATCTTTGGGCCCCGGCACGGACAGGCCGATGTAATCAGGGACCAGGTACTTAGCCCTAACGGCCTCTACATCCTCAGGGGTCATGGTTGAGGCCACCCCCGCTGGACCTGCCGGATCGGAACTCACCGCCGGAGGAAGTGCCGAACGGCGGGAGGACACAAGGAGTGCCCTAATAGGGGAGCCTGAGGTGGACGGAGGTCCTATCGCCCTCGATCGATCGCGGATGGTGATGCTGCCCACCGGCCGAGGCATTTGGCTAGCTAAAGGGGCCCGATTTTCACTACTGGAATGGGAAGACTCTTCTAGGGTCTCTTACCCTCCCTAACGGCACGACGGTCCATGGGTGAGGTAAAGGATGAAACTGACCTGGGAGTTAGGAGGACTCAGGTCGCAGAAGAGCTCAGGAAAAGAAGGTGGAGAAAGCAATGGCAGCGTAAAGTTTTTCTAGGCTCTTGAAACGCTTTTATACCCTCCATCTCCAGCCAGCGACGCTCGAGATCCCGCCACGTGGCACACATCTATTGCGCCAAGGGCTGTCAGCCAGAAATCTTGCATGCGCCCGAGATGTGCCGCCTCGATTCATCCTGAGGAGCGTGATCCTCGACCAATCACGGAGCATAGAAAGCGGAGAAGCAATGATGACCCTTGCCTTTTTCCATTCCCCAATGAGCTTCCTCTCCGCAGTGTCCGACGCCAACGTCAGCCCCCACCTATCATATGATTGTAGAAAATCTTCGAGGCGACACTGCCTCGGGACGAAGCGCCAGATCATCAAGCCATTGAAAGTGCACTGAGGAGGCAATCATTTTTTGAATTTTCGCGCCCCTTTCACCCAAAGGACTACAGGCACGTGGTCCTTAGTGCTCAGAGGGGGGGGCATCTGATGTGACTAGTATAGCCACAAGGGAAAGATCGGCAAAACATTAGTGCGACCCCGGTCTCCAAGCCGCCGAGTCGGCCTGACCATTCCTGGTCGGCCCCGATCGGCCCCAGCGTCTCCAAGCCTGCCGAGTCGGCTCCAACCATTCCTGGTCGGCCCCGCTCGGCCTCGGCGTCTCCAAGCCCACTGAGTCGGCCCCGACCATCCTGGTCGGCCCCGATGTCTCCAAGCCTGCCGAGTCGGCCCCGACCATTCCTAGTTGGCCCCGCTCGGCCCCGGTGTCTCAAAACCCACCGAGTCGGCCCCGACCATTCCTGGTCGGCCCCGCTTGGCCCCGGCATCTCCAAGCCCGCCGAATCGGCCCCGACCATTCCTGGTTGGCCCCGCTCGGCCCCGGCGTCTCCAAGCCCGCCGAGTCAGCCCCGACCATTCATGGTCGGCCCCGATCGGCCCCGGCGTCTTCGAGCCCGCTAAGTCGGCCCCGACCATTCCTGGTCGGCCCCGGCGCCTCCAAGCCCCCGAGTCGGCCCCGACCATTCCTGGTCGGCCCCGCCCCGGCACCTCCTGGTCGGTAGAGTTGGCCCCGACCATCCCTGGTTGGCCCAGCTCAGCCTCGGCGCCCTCAGGAGGTTAAGGCGCCCCCGATTTCTCCAAGTCAGCCCCAATAGAGCCCTGGCGGTTCAGGCCGCCACCTTTTTGACCTGCGCCACCTGACAACGCCAGATCCAACTACCCACTGGCCACGCGCTGATGGGACTGGACCAAACTACCTGATAGCCCCACTGGCTGATGGGACGTAGCCCATCAACCGCTGTTTTTTTTCTCTCGATGGGACAGGACCCACCAACCGACCCAGATTCACGCAACCCCCAAGAACTCCGCGGACATTCCTTTTTCACGGAATCCCACGTGATCATGCAAGTGTCAACCCCCTATAAAAAGGTGAATTCACTCAATAATCATGTACGACGAAAAACTTAGAGACTT
The DNA here is from genome assembly GCA_900491605.1 of Calamus simplicifolius. Classification (NCBI taxonomy): domain Eukaryota; kingdom Viridiplantae; phylum Streptophyta; class Magnoliopsida; order Arecales; family Arecaceae; genus Calamus; species Calamus simplicifolius. The sequence continues at coordinate 139,762 of UESW01002818.1, read as the reverse complement.
GCTATCCTGATACCCAGAGGGAATTCCTCCTCTCTGTGGACTCTTCTCATCCTAAAAAGAGCTCATTCGAGCTCTTCCTCAACTGTGACCTCGGTTGCTAACTTGAGCGTCGGAGGGTCTCCATCGGAGTATCCCTCCGGTCCTGGGACTTTTTGCAGGCAGCCCGGTGAAACAAGGATCCACTAATCAATTTGCTTCCTTCTTCCGATGTTCAGGATCAGTGATCGGGCGTCATCAATCATAATATTATTATGTTATGTTATTACATTTGAGTGATGTGACGTTTCAAAACTATGAATCAACTTCTTATCAAGTTGGCTACAAATTGATTTATATATTTTAGCTTTTACTTACCATCTAGATATAATTTTACTTACAAAACGTAGTTAAATAACAGCATTTCAAATATTTGAGATGATACGTAATGCAACTTAATATAGGGTAACATAAAAGGCATGCAATTAGTGCATGAAATATTGTGTTTCTTTATAGGTGGAGGGATGATTGTCTGTTGTGATTAAGACATGAGACTTAGCAGGGGATACTAGGATAGTAGAATCATGCATGCATGCATGCATGCTGGCATTCTTAGCTATGTCTATATTGACAACTTGACTTGCTTGCATGACATGCATGACGCTTGTCCTCAATGAAAATAGCAGTAAAATGGTTAGAAACTGGTGTGGCATTCGTTGCATGTCATGGTTCAGAGATATATGCCTTTAAATTCTATAGATGATGCCAACAAGACGTTACGTTTAAAACTCTTCCCTTTGCGGTTTGACAGGTCATGAAAACAACAAAACGAGATCACCAGCGAAATCCCCTCGATCACGTACGATCAGTCCCCTTTTTATTTTAATGAAATAATAATAATAATAATAATAAAGTGGCGTGACCCCACCCCACCATCTCATCTAATTACATGGTCTCGTATGAGCCACCGTTCCACTCGCGAGAGGTATGTACTGAGCCACCTACCCATCTCACTATATATTATAATAAGGTTTTGAAACGCCACCATTTATTCAGGTAACAAACCTCTTAACTTTCACGCCGATTCGGACCGCACTAATTCTCAGCGGCCAAGCAGGAATCCCGCGGTTTGGTTTATTTATTGAGCAAGGGGAGTTGTTGGTTTTCTTGCCGGTCGACCAGGCTGAATTCAGCTGGAGCCAAACGAAACAAAAGGAAAACATATCGAGAGAGGCACGTTAGATCCTTAGAACAAAGAGAAATCCTATGCTAGCGAATCAGTTTTTTTTTTTTTTTTTTTTCTTTTTAATGGCTTTGGTTTTGATACAGCCGATTACCGATCCAATTCAAAATTAGCTTTAAAAATAGTTTTTACGTTTAGTTTGAGATATTTTTGTATCAAAAAATATCAATTTGATTATATTATCTTTGGAATGAAGTTTGCATAGGAATTAAACAGATCATTTGAAAATTTTATTTTTAATTAATTAATTAATAATAATAATTTAAAACTATTACAAAATTAATGATGATAATTAAATAATAATAATAAATTTTTTAGACGTACACATACGAGAATTTTAGATGAAAAAAGATTAATAATTTATTAGGTGAATATAAAAAAAAAGTAAAAAAATATTTTTTTATTATTAAATTAATTTTTAGTGAAAGAGAGAATTAAAAAAAATAAACACCATCGATCCTTCTCATCGTATTACCGATGAGACGGAGGCCCCGCCTCCGCCCACGCCCCCGGCCCCGCTTCTTTTAACCAGACGAACCAAGGTTGAAAGCCTCTGCTGCGTGGCTCCTCAACCAAAAAGCTAATTTGGTCAAGACCTTTTGCTATCAAGCCTTAGCTTGTCCGCTGGCAAAGGAGATGGAACCACGTCTCCTCGCATTGAGGTAGTGCCGTGGGGCTCTATTTATACAGACAGCTCCAAAGCCTTTTGCATGAGCAAGAGGAAGTTGAGAGCTAGAGATCGAGAGAGAATGGAGTGGAGAAAGAGCTATTTGGACGCGGTGTTGGTGCCCTCAGGCCTTCTCCTCCCCGTCCTATACCACTGTTGGCTGTGGCGCAAGGTCCGCACTCAACCGCAGTTCACCACAATCGGTATAAACTCCAGCGGGCGACGCCTTTGGGTCCTCGCCATGATCAAGGTTTCGAGCTCGAGCTTTATTTGTTGTTTGGTCTTTCTTACTTAGGACTTTAATTTGAATATATGTGGCCCTTCAACGAATGTAAAAAAAAAAAAAACAAAGAGTTCAAAGCACCATTTCATCTGGACAGGAAATTAAGAGAAAGAAATTAAGAAGTAGTAGAGAAGAAAAATTAAGCGAGATATATATACCATCTGCAGCCACTACAGGAGTTAATTAGCGCGCGTTCTGAATTTAATTTAACATTGCAATTAAGTTCTTGTTTATGGAGAGGATGATGTGATTTTGTTGCAGGACAATGACAAGAAGAACATCCTAGCGGTGCAAACGATCAGGAACGCGATCATGGGCTCGACGCTGATGGCCACGACCTCCATCCTCCTCTGCTCGGGGCTCGCCGCTGTCATCAGCAGCACGTACAGCATCAAGAAGCCGCTCAATGACTCGGTGTTAGGCGCCCAGGGGGAGTTCATCTTGTCCCTCAAATATGTAACCCTCCTCCTCATCTTCCTCTTCGCCTTCCTCTTCCACTCCCTCGCCATAAGGTTTATCAACCAGGTGAACTTCCTCATCAACACTCCCCGCAGCAGCGATGATCATGCTTCCCCGGTGATCGCCGAGTATGTTTGCGATCTCTTGGAGAAGAGTTTTGCTCTCAACACCGCCGGGAATAGGCTCTTCTATGCTGCTCTTCCCCTCCTCTTGTGGATATTTGGGCCTGTCTTGGCGTTCTTGTGCTCTGTCGCCATGCTTCCGATACTATACCACCTTGATATCGTATCCGGGGAAGGGATGCGCGCCGTCGGCAAGATGGGAAAGATCGTCGAGGAAATACCGGTGTGTCCTGTAGTCTAATTATTCCTTGACGAAGTAGCTAGCTGTACAAGATTAATTTAAATGGCTCCATTTATGGATGGATGGATGGATGGTATATATCTTGACAGTCTGATCGAAATGATAAAAAAGACTTTATCTTCAGTAAATTAGAGCCATTAATTCTCATATATCAATCGATAAACATATTAATTAATTATATATTGTGGGTAATTTATAGTAAGCGTTGAGTTGGAATAATGCCACACGAGCTAGCAAATAGCAGCATGGCCGGCTTGTTCCCCAATCAAACAGACCTCGCCCAGGCTGAGAGCGTAAACGATAGAAGAATTCTTTGGTTGGTCTGGAAGAAGCGGCCTGCGTTGCCTGCATATGCTATTGCTTGAAGTAAAACTCAATCCGTAAGTTATAGCTCACAAGAGAAATATTAATTCAAAAAATATTAATGCTTGGCTAAATTGTGAACCATGAAAATAATTCTAGGGATGAACATCCAAATGCACTTATGAAGATTACTACCATTCTACACGAACAACATCGGCTACTCTGTCTCAGTTGAAAGAGCAATGCCATCTTAGCTCGCATATTTATCAGGGAGAAGGGGGGGGGGGGGGGGGGGGGAAAAAAAAAAATCAAGCAATTAATCATCACGAGAAAATGCTGTCGATAGGTTCCATGCTTCTGTCATGAGGGCTATGCCCACCTCGGGAGGGAAGCCTACTGTAGTTATTGTGGACATTCTACAGATAGATTTTTTTTACCTTTCTTTTACTAAAATAATGGTGGAGAACTCAGGGCCCTACTCCTCCCCTCCCCCTAATTTTAACATGAAGATCCTTATTTGGAACATTAGGGGGCCCGAAAACTCTTGTTCTGCTTCTTTTTCCAAAGATTGATGCAGCTTCATAACTGTGATATTTGCATTCTATTAGAAATCCATCTGTCGAAAGACAGTTTAGTCTAGTTCTAGAGATAGATTGCTCAAACATGGTCTTTGTATGTAGTAAAATCTGTGGGCCTTTATGACGGTATTGTGGTTCTCTGGCGCACCAATGCCATCCGAGTTGATGCTTTTAATCAGTGTAACCAGCAGGTTGCAGTTGTTATCTCTAATGGTACTTCTATCCCCTGGCTTCTCTCGGGAGTGTATGCTAGCACTGACTTTCGAAAAGACAGGTTTTATGGTATGAGATTCTCTCTCTTCTTGACAAAGACTACCCTTTACTCATTGCTGGTGACTTCAGCTGTATCATTGGGGCCAGTGAGAAACAGGGAGGGTAGAAAGGTTGTTGAGTCAGCGGAGATAGCTGAGTTTAGATCATTTATCTCCTCTGTTGGGCTACTTAGGTTACTCGGGCCCTCAATTTACCTGATGCAACAATCGTCAGGGTTTAGCTCACATCTGGGAGAGACTGGACATGGCTTTGGCCAATGATCAGTGGCTCCAGATCTACCCCTTTGCCTCTGTTACTCATCTCTCGATGATTGCATCAGATCACTATCCCATATTGATCTCCACGAAGGCGGAGGTGGTTACGCATCAGAGGAAGCAGTTTTTTGAGCAGCTTTGGACCTCTTGCTCCTTGGCCTGGTCGATTATTTCCCAAGTTTGATGCTTACCGGTGAGAGGCAGTGCTATGTACAAACTAACTAGGCATCTTGAGTTAGCGAGGCGTCGGCTTTCCAGATGAAACAGAGTGGTGGTTGGGGACCTTACCAGGAAAGTGGAAGAGGTCGAAGCTGAAATTGCTTCTCTTCAGAGCAGAGAGGACACTGCTAGCTGCCTCCCTAATTCCGATCTTATTGTTCTTAGAGCTATGATAGCTCGCCATGATTCTCTTCTTCAGCAGCAAGAGATTTATTGGAGGCAGAGGTCTCGGATTCACTGGATACGCGAGGGGGACCGCAATACCAAATTTTTTCATCAGGCTACCCTGAGGCATAGAGCTACCACCAGGATTCGGTGCATAGTGGATGAGGATGGGCATTATCAGGAAGACATATCTATCATTCGGGACTTGCTTTATTATTTCTTTCAGTCCGTTTGGTCAGAGCAGACTGGAGATGGCATCCCTGTCCTTTCGGTCCTTGATTCCAAGAAGGTCTCCTCATAAGATAATGACCTTCTTACTAGGCCTATCATAGCCCATGAGATTCATTCGGCTCTTTGGGACTTAGAGCCTGACAAAGCCCCGGGTTTGATGGCTTTTCGCCCTTTTTCTTCCGATCTTACTGAAATATTATAGGTGACAATGTAGTGCAAGCAATATTGAGTGCTTTCCATTCTCACTATATTCCTACTGACTAGAATCAGACTCTCATCACTTTGGTGCCCAAACATGCGGATGCATCCTCTCCGCTTCACTTCTGGCCCATCAACCTTTGCACTACCCTATACAAGGTTTGTGCTTGGCTATTAGCCAACCGTTTGAGGAAGGTCATACCCCGCATTATTTCTGTGGAGCAAGGAGCTTTTATCAGAGGTTGTAACATCTCAGACAATGTCCTCATAGCTCAGTAATTTATACACGATCTTCATAGATCATCTGGTAGACAGTGTCTTATGGCTGTCAAGCTTGATATGGAACATGCCTATGATAGATTGAGCTGGGCCTTTCTGCAATGTACTCTTCTTGCATTTGGATTTGAGGGGCGGTTCATAGACTGGATCATGGCTTGCATCCTTAGGCCATCCTTCTCACTTCTCATTAATGGCAGCCAGACCGAGTTCTTTCATTCCACTGTTGGCTTACGCCAAGGATGCCCGCTTTCCCCTTTCTTGTTCATCCTAGCTATCGATGACTTATCGCGTGCTCTCTACTTGGCATAATAGGATCTTTGTATTGCCCTATTTATGCCGGGTCCCGATGGACCTCCTATGTCTCATCTTTTTTTTTGCAGATGACTGCATCCTTATGGGCTAGGCCAGTATTCGCAATGCGACCTCCTATGCTTCTATTATTCAAGACTACTGTCAAGCCTCGGGGCAGAAGATTAACCTTCTAAAGCAATGGTTTGCTTCAGTCCAAAAACTTGCAATGCTAGGAAGGAAGCCATCCTCCATTCCTTTGGCATCTCAGTTCAGGCTGACCGACTTACATATTTGGGGATTCCTATCACCGGAAGATGGCCTCGCTGTGATGATTTCAGTGCGCTAGAGTGTCGGGTCTATGAGCACATTGATGGCTGGAAAGTTATTGGGTTATCGATGATGGCAAGGATAACTCTCCTGAAGTCTGTTTTAATGTCCCTTCCTCTTCATCTTCTATCCAACACTGCCATCACGATTACTTGCTTAAGAAGGATTGAAAGATACTTTTGAGACTTTCTCTGAGCTTTGATGCAGGATGGTCACGGTATTCATCTACTGGCTTGGGATACTATTTGCATGTCAATATCTGAAGGAGGCCTTGGTATCCAGTCACTGATTGTGAGGAGAGAGGCTATGCTTGATAGGCATGCCTCGAGGTTTATTCTTGATCCACACTATTTCTGAAGCTCTATCATGCATGCTAGATATGATGAGTGGTCTACTGCTATGGATTTCCAGTCCTCCCATGGTTATTCATTTTATTGGAAGGAGGTTTGCAGACGATCACCGACTCTTTTGGATAACATCACGTGGATGATTGGCGATGGTTCATCGGTGCATGTTGTCCAGGATACGTGGATTGCTGAGCTTCCTCTCTCATGTTGGCCTACATTTATCAGTACGATGTTCCCAGTACCATGAGAGTCTTTGATATGATTTCTCAGGATCTCCTCTCTTGGCATATACCAACGGTATCCCTATTTTTTGGTGACGAGCTCGCTCGCCGATTTTGTCTATTCTGCTTGTTCCCAGCCAGGATGATGATGTCATATTATGGAAGAGATCGTGCCTTTCCAGGGCTCCGATCAGGAATCTTATGAAGATCTTTAGACCTCAGCATCAGTATACGAGGGATGCAGCGTGGATCTGGAAGCTTTCCATCCATCCCAGGATACAACTCTTTATATGGAAGCTTGAGTGAGAATGCCTCCCAACTTGCTTTTGGCTCTCAGGTCGGGGTTTGTCTATCCAGGCTACCTGTCCTTTCTATGGTCATGAGAAGGAGACTATTGATCATGCCATCTTCATTTGCATTAGGGCAAGACAGGTATGGCATATTGTGAGATACCAGCATAGGGAAGGGGATACAGTTTCTTGGAGAACTTCTTTCCTGCATGATATCAGGAGGGTTAACCAGCATTAGGGCATCACTTTGGCTACCACTGCCTATCAGATTTGGCTATCTTGGAATCAGCTCATATTCACTAAAGATACAGTCACCCCTCAGAGGATTATTCGGAAAGCCTTATCTTTGATGGCTGAATACACACTCCACTGGACTGCTCATGTTTCTGACAGCTTTGGTCACTAGGATTCCCTTGCTGCCTCGGTAGCGAATCGACAGCCGATTTTTATTTCTTGGGATCCCTCGTAGGGTTTGTCAAAATCAATTTTGATGGAAGTGTGCAGGGTAGATTGGCGGGCTCTGCTTTTTTTATTCAAGGGGTCGATGGAGCTTTGCTGGCGGCTGAAGGATTCGGGCTTCTTGACTCCACGGTCCCTATGGTTGAGCTTTATGCAATGTGGGCTGGCATTTCCTACGCCACTAGGTTTCTTTACGCTCAGAGCCTTGCTATTGAGGGCAACTCGTTGACTGTTATTCACTGGATTCGATGGAACAGTCCGACTCATCCTACTACCAACCATCTGCTCCGGGATGTCTGGTCTGCTTTGCGGATGTCTACAACTTCCAGATTAGGCATGTCTACATAGAGGTCAATGCGGTGGCTGACTGGGTGACGGGCTCTATGGCCCACCACTCTGATTTTTGGTTATGGCGATAGGGCGACCTCTGTCCTATTGTACTTAAACAGATTTTATACTCTGATTTATCTGGGCTGACTTGCACTAAGATGGTGTGATCACTCGTCTGTACCAAAAAAAAACCTTAAGCAATGTTAGCGACTGAATAGGTGAAAATAGCAAAATGATCGAAATCAATGTCAGTGAAAACAAGAAATTAAATACTTTAGAACTGAAGGCCTAAATTTGTGATAATATTCCTTAAAAAACTAAATAAAAAGTGTTGAAAACTAAAATTCATGCTTTTGAGCTCTCTCTCCATCATCTGTTTTCATATATTTAATCTGATAGGGCAACAGTTATTTAGCAAATAAAACCTAAATGATTAGAATATGAGAAGAAGATTCCAATGAAAATGCAGAAATTGGTTGATTCGTGGAACGAACAAGAAACCATAAGAGAGATACGGTTAACATGATTACATCTAGAAAACATCTCACTAAATTGAAGGTGAATTTTTTGATGGGTGTTTGGCAGATGGTAGCTACCTAATTGATCAGACTAAGGCTAGAGTTATACTTTACGTCCTTAAGACAATTTCGTCCCGCAATGATGCTCACGATCAGTATGACGATTGTCTCCCAAGATACAACAGTCTCCTTTTGATGAAAGCAGCACTACAATTCATCAAAACTTTCAAACCAAGAATGCTACTCTCTTTTTAATGCACTATTGGTATACTACCCTTAAGAAAGTATGCAAATACCTAAGAGAGGAGAAGACTATAATTGATTCAGATTGAACTCAATTCGAAATGGTTTTAGGATGAATGAAATGAGAGGGTTTAGGGTCCTATTTATAGGTTTTAGGTGCCCCTTGGAAGCAACCCTACGAATTTAATTTAATTTAAATTCTTTGATCGAAGGATGTGAGGGTTAAGGGCTTATCACCCTTGATATGTCCTTTAGACATTGTGATCTTCAGATCAGGCGATTGGATAAGCCTTTTCATGGCTGTGATCTGAAGATCAGCCAATCAGATAAGCATATCCTTATCCTAATAAAGTGCAAAGTGCACCTACAAAGCACCCATTGCACGAGGGTGATGCTACACATCACCCTCAAGCTCTCCACTTATGGTGAGCCTAAGGAACTTAAGCTTCAAGAAAGTAGTTTCCATATAAGTGACCTTCCTTTCTTGATTTTTCTGATGTGGGCTAAATGTCCCCGCAATTTCTCATTCACATGCACAAGAGGTAATGGGCTTTCAAGGCCCATTAGGGTATTTAGGGTCTATTTTGGCCCATTACCCAACAATCCCCCACATGAATGAAAATTGGACTTAGATCAAAGATCATCAAAGATCAGCAAAGGCAAACCCCCACATAAAAGGATTTTAATGCAAATGAATATGCAGACACACTAAAGAGAGTATAATGGGATGAAGTTGTATCGGGATAGGTAGCTTGTGGCTTTGAACCTTCCTTAGTGAGTTGTTATCGAGTTTACTTGCTAAAAGGTGAACATGATGTCTTGAACCTTTCAGCGTTTTGTGTAAACTAAGACAATAACAATCACGCAACTTCTTCCCGAGCATTCTACTTGGTCTCATGAGTGCTTCAGAGAATTAAACCTTAAAATTCTCATAGAATTGGCCCAGTTCACACTCACATAGGTGATTCTTATTAAGAGTATCCTGCTATACCCCACATGATGTTCATGTCATAAGAATCATTAAAAGCAATGCTTATCCTAGTACCTTTAGCAGGTAGCACCAATTATCATAGGAATGAGTAGGATTGGACATCCTTAGTGCTATCAAGTCTCTTCATAATTTAGTTGTCCCTTTTGAACCTAGATCTTGGGATCTCCAGTCAGCTAGGTTGGGTATCCACTATGAAGATTTTTCAGTTATAGGTTTTAAACCCATTCCCCTCGATAAACAGTTTACTTGATCTCTTGGTAACCCCTTTGTTAATGGATCCGCTAGGTTTTTCTTTGACTGAACATAGTCAATAGAAATTACACCAATTTCAAGTAACTGCTTAATGGTATTATGTCTGCAACGTATATGTCTAGACTTACCATTATATATCTTTTTCTGTGCTCTGCAAATTGCCGATTGACTATCACAATGTATGCATATTGCAGACACAGCTTTGGCCAACATGGAATATCTTCTAAAAGGTTTCGAAGCCATTCTGCTTCTTCAGCCGCCTTTTCTAAGGCAATAAACTCAGATTCCATAGTGGATCGAGCTATACATGTTTGCTTAGAAGATTTCCATGACACAGCACCTCCTCCTAAGGTGAATACATATCCACTTGTGGATTTTGTATCTTCTGTGTTAGATATCCAATTTGCATCACTGTATCCTTCTAGTACAGCTGGATATCTTGAATAATGTAATCCATAACTTAGGGTATATCGCAGATATCTTAATACCCTTATTAGAGCTGTCCAATGATTTGGACCTGGATTACTTGTAAATCTACTCAACTTATTGACAGCATATGCTATGTCAGGACGAGTGCAATTCATGACATACATTAAACTGCCAATTATACGTGAGTATTCCAATTGAGATATGGGTTCTCCAGTATACTTAGCCAAATGTAGATTAACATCTACATGTGTTTTCACGGGCTAGTATCATACTTTTTAAACTTATTTAATATTTTCTCAATATAATGAGATTGAGATAATATTATTTCTTCAGATGTTCTAGTGATTCGAATCCCTAGTATAACATCTGCAACACCCATATTTTTCATATCAAAATGTTTGATCAACATTTTTTGTCTGTTTAATCATTTCAGTATTACTACCAATGATTAACAGGTCATCTACATATAAGCAGATAATCACATACCCTTCAGGTAGGGTTTTGGCATATATGCATTTGTCACATTCATTTATTTTGAATCCATTTGATAACATTACATTATCAAATTTTATATGCCATTGTTTAGGTGCTTGCTTTAATCCATATAAGGATTTAACAAGTCTACACACCTTCTTTTCTTGTCCTGGAACAATAAATCCTCAGGTTGTTCCATGTATATTTCTTCATCTAATTCACCATTCAGAAAAGCAGTTTTAACATCCATTTGATGAATTTCAAGATTGTTAATGGCTGCAAAAGTGATTAACATTCTTATAGATGTTATTCTACTTACTGGTGAATAGGTATCAAAGAAGTCTATACCTTCTTTTTGTTTGAAGCCCTTAGCCACTAATCTGGCTTTATACTTATCAATTGATCCATCAGCCTTTAGCTTTTTCTTAAAAATTCACTTGCACCCTAAAGGTTTCATACCAGATGGTAAGTCTACCAACTCCAGGTATGATTATGCATGATGGACTCAATTTCACTATTAACAGCTTCTTTCCAAAAGGGTGCTTCTGGATTAGGCATTGCCTCCTTGAATGTTTGAGGTTCATATTGTAACATATAAGTTACATAATCAAGACCAAAAGACTTTGCAACTCTTGGTCTCTTACTGCGTCTAGGTTCATCTTCAGGATATTCTTCCTGATGACTACTACTAGCAGTATTATCATAAGTTCTTTTATTTGAACTTATTTCTAATTTCTTTTACTTGGAAATATATCTTCAAAGAATGTTGCATTCCTTGATTCCATGATTGTATTTTTCTATATATCAGTTATATCTGATTTATACAAAAAAGCGATATGCACTACTATTATGTGCATAACCGATAAATATACAATCAACAGTTTTAGGTCCTATTTTGACCTTTTTGGGGTCCGAATAACTACTTTAGCTAGACACCCCCACACTCTTAAGTAATTGTAAGAAGGCTTCTTTCCTTTCCATAACTCATATGGAGTAACTTCCTTCTTCTTAAGAGGTATTTATTAAGAATATGATTTGCTTAGAGAATTGCTTCTTCCCATAAATTCTATGGTGTACTAGAATTTATCAACATAGCATTCATCATTTCTTTTAATGTGCGGTTTTTACGTTCCGCAATTCCATTAGATTGAGGCGAATAAGGAGCAGTAGTTTGATGAATAATGCCATGCTCTTGACAAATTCATCAAAAGGTGCATCGTATTCACCACCTCTATCACTCCTTATGGCCTTAATCTTTTTACCAAATTGATTTTCAACTTCATTCTTATAACATTTAAACATTTCTAAAGCCTCATCTTTAGACTTTAGTAGATACACATAGCAGTATCTTGTTGAATCATCAATAAATGTTATAAAATACTTTTTACCTCCTCTAGTTTGAATTGACTTTAAGTCACATAGATCACTGTGAATTAAGTCAAGAGGTTCAGTATTTCTTTCAACTGATGGAAATGATGTTTTTGCTAACTTAGCTTCAACACACACTTCACACTTGTAATGTGGATCGATTTTATGATTAGGTAATAATTCTAATTTCATTAATTTTTGTAATGAATTAAAATTTACATGTCCTAATCTATCATGCCATAAACAAGAAGAGTCAACCATATAAGCAGAAGAAGCTTTATTTATTTCAAGGTTTCTGTGTACAGTCATTACATTAACCTTGAATAATCTATTATTCAAGTAACCCCTTCTAATAAATATCCCCCCTTAGTGAGTACAAATTTATCAGACTCAAAGACCATCCTAAAGCCATGTTTGCTTAGGAAGGAGCCTGATATAAGATTCTTCCAGATGTCAGGGACTTGTAGCACATCATTAAGTAGAAGCTCCTTGCTAGTGTCATCTTCATAACGATGCGGCCAAGTCCTTCTATCTTGGATGTAGCGGAGTTACCCATGACCAAATTTCTGCCATTGATAGGAGTATATGATGAGAATATGCTCTTATCAGAGCAGACATGTCTGGTAGCTCCAGTGGCAATGTACCACTTATTTGCTTTGTCAACCATGTTTGCTTCAAATACAACTGCTGACAGCATCATCTCGGATACCTCTTTGGATAGGGTTTCAGTAACGTTGACTTCTTTCTTTTCTTTATCCTTGAAACGGCAGTCCTTAGATTTGTGTCCTTGCTTTCCACAAACAAAGCACTTTCCCTTGAATTTATATTTCTTTGAATTGCCCTTCTTCTGTTTAAAGCCTTCGCCTGGAAACTTGCGTTTCTTTCTTCCTTCTATGAGGTTGGCCTTTGGCTCAGCAGGTTGTCCTCCTGTCTTCTTGTCTTGGCTCTTATTGTCCTCCTCGATCCTTAGGCGGACAATTAGGTCTTTAAGTCCCATCTCCTTTTGCTTGTGCTTCAGATAGTTCTTGAAGTCCTTCCATAGTGGTGGTAGCTTCTCTATGATAGCAGCTACCTGGAATGACTCGCTGAGAGACATTTTCTCTGCATGTATCTCATGCAGGATGATCTGGAGCTCTTGGACTTGCTCCATAACAGTTTTGTGGTCGACCATTTTGTAGTCTAAGAACCTTCCAACCATAAACTTCTTGTGTCCAACATCCTCTGTCTTGTACTTTTTCCAGAGATGCCCATAACTCCTTGGCAGTAGCAATACTACTGTACACATTGTACAGGGTATTGTCCAGACCATTCAGGATGTAGTTTTTGCAAAGGAAGTCTGAGTGCTTCCATGCCTCCACCGCAGCAATTACTTGCTTGTCGGTCTCCCCTTCCTTCAGGACAGGTGGATCTTCATTCAGCACTCTGACCAGGTTCAGAGTTGTGAGGTAGAATAGCATCTTCTGTTGCCACCTCTTGAAATCCGTGCCAAAAAATTCTTCGATCTCTCGGCTTGAACTGATGTCGTTATAGTAGCCATCTGCAGTAGCACTTCCGTGGTAGCACGAATTGTCTTAAGAATTTTGATGGATGTTTGGCAGATGGTGGCTACCTAATTGATCAGACTGAGGCTAGAGTTATACTCTATGTCCTTAAGACAATTTCGTCCCGCAATGGTGCTCACGATCAGTATGACGATTGTCTCCCAGGATACAACAGTCTCCTTTTGATGAAAGCAGCACTATAATTCACCAAAACTTTCGAATCAAGAATGCTACTCTCTTTTAATGCACTATTGCTATACTACCCTTAGGAAAGTATGCAAATGCCTAAGAGAGGAGAAGACTATAATTGATTCAGATTGAACTCAATTCGGAATGGTTTTAGGATGAATGAAATGAGAGGGTCTAGGGTCCTATTTATAGGTTTTTAGGTGCCCATTGGAAGCAACCCTATGAATTTAATTTAATTTAAATTCTTTGATCGAAGGATGTAAGGGTTAAGGGCTTATCACCCTTGATATGCCATTTAGACATCGTGATATAGATCAGGCGATCGGATAAGCCTTTTCATGGCTGTGATCTGAAGATCAGTCGATCAAATAAGCCTATCCTCATCCTGATAAGTCTTTTCATCATCGTGATCTGATGATCACGTTATCAGATAGTTGTACATCTTTAATATGCCTTTTCATGATCATACAGTTGACTTATCTCCAACCGTACGATCGAACGGGTGCCTTATCACCAACCGTCCTATTGACTGGTCAACCGACGGGTATGAGCCGTTGGATCGCGATCGCGTTATGATTTGATCACCGCATCATGACCCTTCATCCGATCAGTTCTGATCCTGATCCGATGATCAACGGTCAATTGATCTCAACCCTTTATCTTGATCCGATCAGTCTCCACCGTCAGATCCTCCTGATCTATACAAAATTTAAAGCCCCTCAAGCTCTCGTGTAAAGTGCGCCTACAAAGTGCCCTTCGCGCACGTGCTCAAGCTCTCTACTTGTGGTGAGCCTAAGGAACTTAAGCTTCAAGGAAGTGGTTTCCATATAAGTAACCCTTCCTTTCTTGATTTTTTCGATGTGGACTAAATGTCCCTGCAATTTCTCATTCACATGCACAACAAGGTAATGGGCTTTCCATTAGGATATTTAGGGTCTATTTTGACCCATTACCCAATAGAATTCACTTTTGAATTGATGCAGCCCAGCTTTTTCACCCCTTAAATATTGGACGGAAATCCTTTAAAAAATACATGTTTTTTTTTTTTTTTTTCATTCCCTCCCATATGCCTATGCTTCCAAACTTTGAAATGGGCTTTTTTTATGTAAATTTCTGATTAAACTAATTGGCATCTGAAATCATGATAATTTTTAAAAAACCTTATTTACATTTAATTTTGAGAATACGAGATTGATCGATGGAGGATTGTTAATCTTTGGTTTCGAGATTTTTTTTTTTTATCTTTAGAAAAGATGAGAATTTGACTACTCTGTTTTCAAACAGCCTCTAACTCATTCAAGCCACCTACGCTCTAACAACACCCTTTTCGTTCATAAAAACAAAATCAAGATTATATAAAACTGGAATCAGACCAACCGGGCTTAAGAAGATGAGCAAAGGTTGGGTGTTTGTTTTCTCTTACCCAGGGGCTATAGCCAAAGGCTGACAAAGAGGACAAGCTAGGTACACGTGCTCCTGTCCGCCATCAATTCCAGTTTTAAGATTCACGAAATATAATAAACTGATCACGATATGGTCCAGCGGCTCGAAATTTTATGCCTAAGATTCGGTGGACATGTGCAGCAGGCATGTGCTCTCGTGAAATATTTTTTCCATTGCACTCATAAAATTTTTGACGACAGAAGGCCATCAAGGTCCAAAAGGAAAATTGCTATAAGCTGAGTTCTCTTTAATATCTTTTATAATAACTTAAAAGCCTTACTCAAATATAAATTCTAAATAAATATCCAACTTTTACTTATTTCATAGCTGATTTTAGATTAAACATGCAATGGGACTGGCTCTTGTATGTAACTTGTCTAACAATAATTTGACATGCTGTTCCTTCGCCTAAAATATCTAGCTCCATACTTCAAGCCCACCACATCTGCCGGAGAGTGCAAGCAAGGATTTGAGTTCTTCTTGACAATGAATTGACAAGAAGTGCAAGAAACAAAAGAGCCTTCAAGCATAGCACCAATTAAAGATCAAATGATTTGAGGAACTCAACCTCCTCATGGCACCTTAGAACAAATTGGATTGGAGAGCTAGACTTCTGCCCATGAAGCAAGTGGAAGTCCATGCTAAGAAAGCAAGCCACTCGGAAATGCATTGCATCTCTCTCTCTCTCTCTCTCTCCCCCCCTCCATGGGCGGGACATTAAGGGCCATCATAGACTTATGAATCAATGGACATTACATCTAACTCTAGATTATATAACTCATGGTACTCTTTGTAATCCTATTTAAAAGAGCAAATTCTTCGTTGGGAGGCACATGGCTCACAATGCGATGATCCATACAATCTAATCATAACATGCAAAAATCATGCCAAGATGTTATGTGCCGGTTTATAAAAGAAAGACTTGATCAATAATAAGTGAGTAATTTATCTACAAAAAAAAAAAGTAAGATTATACTTCACTTTTCTTTTTTATTAAATTTTATTTTTTATACAAATCTAAAGGTGTTCTTTGGATTCGGCAATTGTAATGACTTTTGAAGAAGATGTAGTTGGTGATCTAATTGCCGATTCAGTTTAGACGGTGAAACGATATCATTTAATGTGGTTAAAATCCAATGATGTTTTGTAACAAAAAAAAAAGTTAATGCTAAAAGTGAGTTCAAAAATGAAGAAATATATAGAGAATAGTACTGCATCAAATAGAAAGATCCGATGAATCTACCTCTAAGCGTGTGAGGCAATATAGTGGAAGAGGATGAGCATCATATTTATCCTGATGGAGGGAATTCCGTGCTTAAGTTAGTGGAGAGATGATTCGGTGCTTAAGTTAGTGAACAACTTTTGGAAGCAGAAGTCCAAAGGAATACTTTGATATCTTGCGTTAAATTATGAAAAGAGAGAAGAGAGACCCTTTGATTGATTGAATCAATCCAGTTCTTTTATGCTTTGATACTAGATATCCGGATTTTGTGGCAATCTAGTAGTGCTAATTAAGCGTGCTCCAACTTATTCAATACACGGGCTTGTTTAGCTGAGGTTGGCTCAGTTGCCATGTGTCACCTAGTTAAAGGTCATTAGAAATTCACATAATCAATCGTGAACCGTAGCAAACCTCCACATCTTATAACCTAATCCGAAATCTATGTTTCTTATTACTCAATCATGCCGACCATTAATAATTTAAAGGTCACACATGGTTATGTCTATATCACGAGTCCCATTACAACAAGCCCCGTCTCCCTCCTCAAGTCCCTCCAAAACAAGCTTCCTCTCCCTCCGAGCTTTGTCTTAGCGAGGAGAGATGGTTGCCTCTCTCACTCAGCTCAAAAACTACGCCAATGGCTTCATACTCAACAGTACACATAGTTTTGCTCTTGTAAGCAGACATATGCAAAAAATCATCGCCGGCATAAGCAGATATGTGCACGAAATCATCACGGTCTTGCATCGTTTTGTTGCCTTCCATTCAAACCCATTCTGGATTCAGCTGTCTTACTTTGTTTCTCTTGCCTTGTTGGGTTCTCTGGTCATGATGATACTTAAGCCGAGCAACCCTGCCTTCAGTGCCAGGTTCGTCGACATGTTGTTCATGTCCACGTCTGCAGTGACGGTCTCAGGTCTTGGGACTGTCGAGATGGAGAACTTTTCGAGTTCTCAAATTGCTGTCCTGACCCTCTTGATGTTCGTAGGAGGGGAGGCATTCGTTTGCTTGCTAGGCCTTGTACTAAGAAAAGATAAGCACGGCGATCCAGACGCTACTGACAGTAGAGTTGATTCAGTCGTTACAGAACATGATGCCATGGATTCTCCCGACGCCATTGATTGTTGCATCGAGCTGAGTCCTAGTACTTTTATAGGTTCGGATATTTCCGTGAGCGATGGCAAGGATTTGGATCATTTGAGGCTTGGTTCTGTACGTTATCTGGGCTTAGTGGTGTCGGTTTATGTTCTTCTGATTCATGTCGCTGGCTCTCTGCTGATTTTGTTGTACATAACTTTCGTTTCAAGCGCAGGGGAAGTATTAAAGAGAAAGGGTATTCATATTTTCCTATTCTCGTTGGCCACCACCGTCTCTTCATTTGCGAACGGGGGCTTGTTACCGACAAACGAGAGCATGGCAATCTTCAAGGTGAACCCAGGCCTTCTCCTCCTAATCATTCCTCAAATCCTAGCAGGCAATACGCTGTTCCCTCTGTTCCTGAGATTGGTGATATGGGCCTTGAGGAGGTGCACCAAAGCTGCAGAATTCGAATACATGCTGAAGAATTCGAGAGAGATTCGGTTCTGTCATTTGCTTCCTAACTTGCAAGCTGCCTTCTTGTCGATCACTGTTCTTTCATTTATAGCAGCCATGGTTGTGCTTTTTTGCTCCCTCGACTGGGATTCAGCAGTATTCGATGGATTGAATTCTTATCAGAAAATCGTCAATGCATTGTTCATGGCAGTGAATATTAGGCATGCCGGAGAAACTCCATCGATGTCTCCCTTGCCTCTCCAGCAGTTCTGGTCTTCTCCATCGTTATGATGTCAGTACTCCCTCTATTATTATTATTATTGTTCTTGTTGTTGTTGTTGTTTTTGTTTTTCTATACCGTCCGTGCTTTCGTTAATCCTTTGTTGAGGAACATTTACCTTAAGAATACTCTGATTGCTTACAGTGAAACATCAAAGATATTAGCTTTGAATAACGTAGATTTTGACTATTAGGTGTTTTAGGGTACATCATGATGTGACTTTTTCTGTTTTTTTCCCTACCATCCAGAACAATTATTTCAAATGATGAATCCGAAATACATTGTGCACCTTCTTCCCTATCTCTCATGCGTGCACGCAGAGACAAAGATTTAGCTATGTTGTTGGGATGTCAGATTATGGATCAAGTAGCATTGCTATCCATAATCATGACTTCATCGATGTTGATCAGCATGGAGTGTATATCCTTTCTCTTGCTTGGAAAATAATGATTTCTGGCTGACAAGTTATAGACACTTGCCATTTGCTTTTCAGGTACCTTCCATCTTCCGCATCCTTTTCGCCCATTCAAGAAATTGATACAAGCTCTATGAGACAAAAGAAAAGCAAGAGAAAAGGACAGTTAGTGCAGAACCTAATCTTGTCGCCTCTCTCCTACATTGTTATTTTTGTCACTGTCATCTGCATCACTGAGAGAAGAAAGCTGACCGAAGATCCTCTTAATTTTTCCGCTTTCAACATAGTCCTTGAAGTGATAAGGTGAGTTCTTATTCCTCCTCCAACTATGGACAACATTTTGATGAATTATATGATGATGACATGAACGAGGAAGCTGAACACAAAATATTACTTGTTTGCTAGAGAGAGAGAGAGATTTGGAGAAAATAGAAAGAAAGACAGTCATAATGACATTATCTTGGAGTAGATGGATTGGTTAATCAGGCAATAGGACACAGCCTTTCAAGTTGAAATTTCATCAATGCTACACAAGTGATGGCGTTTACATTTATACTCTGTTTGGATGAAGAGAAAAGTGGGAGGAAAGAAAATGAGGAGAGAAAATGAAGAAAAAGAGAAAAGTGGAGATAAAATATTTTTTTTTCCTTCTATTTGGATGAGTGGGAAGAATAGAGAGGAAAAAAAAGTTGATAATTTACAATGACAATAATGCCCTTATTATAAATAATTAAAAAATACATAAGTTTTTTTTGAAAGGGTCAATATCGGAATTAAAAAAAAAAAGCACTTTTGAGTTTTTTCTCCAAAATCTCTCTGATTTAAAAGAGAAAACTTTTACGTGAGACCCATCACTTTTTTCCCTCAGGTTTTTCCTCTAGTTTTCTTTACTTCCTACTTTTCTCTGCATCCAAACAAGGTAATTTTATTTTCTCTCCTATTTTTTCTTCTAATTTTTTTTCCTTCCTACTTTTCTCTCCATTCAAAATTGAGGCTTAGTATAATGTTAATGGATAATTTAATTAGTACTTATTAATAAAAAGTTGATGATTAAATGGGTGCGTCCCACTTAAGTTTCATTAATTGAACAGAGACGCCTGAAACTTTATTATCCTTTTGAGAATTTCTATGCCAAGCGATACCTGGTAATGAGTCAAGATTTTCATATCAGTATGATGGAAACTATTACCAAACTTTTATGTGTTCATTGATTCACCATTTGGATTACTAGGTAAATGGAGATGGCAGTGACATCTCCACGAGGTGCGTGTCCTGTTCAACGGTTCTGATGACGCTCAATCACCTCTCCTGGACGTCGGGAACGGAGGCTCTTCTTCAATCCTCGCTTCACCGAATTACCTGCAGAAAAGTCTCAGGACTGGAGGGGGTTCTCCGATGGGACCCTCCTATGCCCAAGTTAGCAACTGAGGTCACAACTGAATAGGGGCTCGAATGAGCCCTTTTTAGTGTGAAAAGAGGGATCTCCGAGAGGAGGAATTCCTTTCTGAGAGTTGAGATGGCATTTTGGAGGTTATCGCACATACCTGTTTACTGGGTGGATTCACCTTTTTATAGGGGTTGACCCTGGCATGATCACGTGGGCTTGCGTGAGGAGGAAATGAAAGCGGCGGTTGGTGGACTAAGTCTCATCAGCCAGCGGGGCTGATGGGTAGTTGGGTCTAGTCCCATCAACAATGTGGCCAGTGGGTTGTTGGATCTGGCGCTGTCAGGCGGCGCGCGTCAGAGAGGTGGCGCCCTGAACTGATAGGGCCATGCTGGGGCTGATCTGGCGGGAACTAGGAAATCCTGACTTATCAGAGCCGAGCCGAGTCGACCCGAGATGGCTGGGGCCAATCCCACTGGCAAGGCAGTGCCGGGGCGGGGCCGAATCGATGGACTTGGAGGCATCAGGGCCGAGTCGGGCCGGCCAGGGGTGGCATTGGCCGACTCAGCGGAACTGGAGACGCCGGGACCGAGTCGGGCTGGCCGGGGATGGCCTTGGCCAACTCGGTGGAACTGGAGACGCCGGGGCCGAGTCGGGCCGGCCGGGGATGGCCTTGGCCGACTCGGCGGAACTGGAGACGCCGGGGCCAAGTCAAACCGGCCAGGGATGGCCTTGGTCAACTCAGCGGACTTGGAGACGCCGGGGCCGGCTGGGAAGATGTCGGGGCCGGTTGGGAGGTGTCAGGGCTGCCTAGCTTGGAGACGCCGGGACCGAGTCGGGCTGGCCGGGGATGGCCTTGGCCGACTCGGTGGAACTGGAGAAGCTGGGGCCGAGTCGGGCCGGCCGGGGATGGCCTTGGCCGACTCGGTGGAACTGGAGACGTCGGGGCCGAGTCGGGCCGGCCGAGGATGGCCTTGGCCGACTCGGCGGAACTGGAGACGCCGGGGCCGAGTCGGGCCGGCCGGGGATGGCCATGGCCGACTCGGCGGAACTGGAGATGCCGGGGCCGAGAAGGGCCGACAAGGAAGCGTCGGGGCCGACTCGCTTGGAGAAGTAGGGGGCCAGGTAGGAAGATGTCGGGCCGGCTAGGAAGGTGCCGAGGCTGGCTGGGAGGTGCCGGCCTTGGAGGTGCTGGCCTTGGAGGTGCCGGCCTTTGGGGCCGTCGGCCTTGGAGCTGTCGGCCATGGAGCTGCCGGCCTTGGAGCTGTGGGCCTTGGAGGTGCCGGCCTTGGAAGTGCCGGCCTTTGGGGCCATCGGTCTTGGAGGTGTCGGCCTTTGGGGCCGTCGGTCTTGGAGCCGTCAATCATAGAGCCGTCCAAAAAAAAAAAAAATTCATGGGGTCAACTGGCCCCATCAAATGCCCCCCACACTCCTTGAGCTTGCGTGCCCCGCATCAGCTAAGCGAAAGGAGTGTAGAACTTTTACCTTGGCATCTGCTCTGTCATGTTAACTTCAACCATGATTCCTTCTAGGTGGGGAAACCCCTTTCCTCTTGCGCTGCCTTGTATGGATGTCTGCATGCCTTCTTTGGCTAGCTGAGGGCAGCTAGTAATCCTTTCCCAACGCGGAGTTTGGGAGTCTTTTCATGGCTATCCGCCGGCTTGAGGCTGCCAAGATAAAGCCGCTGAGGCAAAGGTAAAATTGCCGAAGCAGAAATAGAGCCATGGAGGTTGCGATGATGCTGCTGAGGCTGAGATAAAGTCGCTGGGGCTGCAATAATGCTGCTGAGGCTGAGATAAAATTGCCGAAGTATAAATGGAGCGCAGGGGGCTAAAATAAAATTGCCTTGAGTGTTATGTGCTAGTTCGGGAGGTGACTCGAGTGGGTACGGGCTGTTAGGGTCTTGAACCGACCCGGGGGCATATGCTAGTCAGACCGAGTGGCATCCCGTTTAGGTTTGGGGATAAGTTGCTTGGCCCTGCCAAGGTTTGGAGATTTTGTTGCTCGGCCCAGCCGAGGTTCGGAGATTTTGTTGCTCGGCCCTGCCGAGGTTCGGAGATTATTTGCTCGGCCCTGCCGAGGTTCGGAGAATTGTTGCTCGGCCTTGCTGAGGTTCGAGATTAGTTGCTCAGCCCTGCCGAGGTTCGGAGATTAATTACTCGGCCCAGCCGAGGTTCGGAGAATGGTTACTTGGCCCAGCCGAGGTTTGGAGATTTTGTTGCTCGGCTCAACCGAGGTTCGGAGATTTTGTTGCTCGGCCCTGCCGAGGTTCGAAGATTATTTGCTCGGCCCTGCCGAGGTTCGAAGAATTGTTGCTTGGCCCTACCGAGGTTCGGAGAATTGTTGCTCGGCCCTGCCGAGGTTCGGAGATTAGTTGCTCGGCCCTACCGAGGTTCAGAGATTAATTGCTCAGCCCTGCCGAGGTTCGGAGAATGGTTACTTGGCCCAGCCGAGGTTCGGAGATTTTGTTGCTCGGCCCAGCCGAGGTTCGGAGAATTGTTGCTCGGCCCTGCCGAGGTTCAGAGATTAATTGCTCAGCCCTGCCGAGGTTCGGAGAATGGTTACTCGGCCCTGCCGAGGTTCGAAGATTCAGAGCTTGGAGAGTTTTTTCTTTAAAGAAATTGGTCTCCTTCTGCTGAGTTGATGACCTACCCCCCAGGAAACTATGTTGATTGAAGGCGGGGGCACCAGTGCTGAAATCCGAGATCATGCTCATGAGCTTGAGGGTGCCGACACGGAGCCGGTCTCGAGGTGCCGATGCGGAGTCGGTCTTTGGTACCGACGCGGAGTCGGTCTTTGCCGTCGTAGGGGTCCAGCTGGGGAAGACGGAACCGAGGCGGAACCGGCTCCTCCGTGATGCGGTGGGAGAGCGGAGGACGATGGTCGAACTCTTCCTCCGGCTGATGATTTATTTTCCTGGCGAGCTCATCTAGCCGCCGGTTGTACTCCTCCAGGCGTTCCTCCATCTGGCGACTGATTGTCGAGGCCCTCCGAGATGGCTCGGAGGAGGAAGAAGAAGAAGAGGAGAAAGAAGATGGAGACGGGAGTCTAGACTTCCGCTTGGGCTCCTCCTGATGACGAGGCTCGAGAGGGAACTTGCCGGGGCCGTGGTCGGGGGACCGCGGCCGCTTTGGGGGCTGGCAGCGAGGCTTCCTAGGGGAAGCCGGGCATCGGCCGGTCTCACGCCGACCGGCCTCCCGCCGAGGAAACCCCCCCTCACCGACTGTTAACTGGCAAGGAGAGCAGTCTGATGTTGGGTGGCCACGGATTGTTGTTGCTGGAGCCCGTGGATCATGGTGGTGAGGGTTTGGACCTGCTGGGAGAGGGTCGCCAGATGCTCCGCTGTTTGGTCAGAAGCATCCGACGGCGGGCAGGTGACCGGAGGGTCAGCTGCAGGAGGATTGTCCTTCTACTGCCTAACTGGCGGGGGAAGCCCCGCTAGGCAGCTGATGGAGGCGTCCCGAGCTTGCGTCACCACCATGGCTTCTTGAAGAGAAGAGGGGGAGAGAGATGTAGCTCAGAGAGAACGTTCGCTACTTTTTCTTATCCCCCTTCCTGGCGCGCCAATCTGATGACGCCCGGTCACCGATCCTGGACGTCGGGAATGAAGTGCTTCTCGAATCCTCGCTTCATCGGATTGCCTACAAAGAAGTCCCAAGACCGGAGGGGATCCTCCGGTGAGACCCTCCGATGCCCAAGTCAACAATCGAGGTCACAGCTGAATAGGGGCTCGAATGAGCCCTTTTTAGTGTGGAAAGAGGGATCTCAGAGAGGAGGAATTCCTTTCTGAGAGTTGAGATGGCGATTTTGGGGGTTATCGCGCATACCTGTTTACTGGATGGATTCACCTTTTTATAGGGGTTGACCCTGGCATGATCATGTGGGCTTGCGTGAGGAGGGAATGAAAGCGGCGGTTGGTGGGCTAAGTCTCATCAGCCAGCAGGGCTGATGGGTAGTTGGGTCTAGTCCCATCAACAACGTGGCCAGTGGGTTGTTGGATCTGGCGCTGTCAGGCGGCGCGTGTCAGAGAGGTGGCGCCCTGAACTGATAGGGCTATGCTGGGGCTGATCTGGCGGGAACTGGGAAATCCCGACTTATTAGGGCCGAGCCGGGTCGACCCGAGATGGCTGGGGCCAATCCCGCTGGCAAGGCAGTGCCAGGGCGGGGCCGAATCGATGGACTTGGAGGCATCGGGGCCGAGTCGGGCCAGCCAGGGGTGGCCTTGGCCGACTCGGCAGAACTGGAGATGCCGGGGCTGAGTTGGGCCAACCGGGGATGACCTTGGCCGACTCGGTGGAACTGGAGACGCCGGGGCCGAGTCGGGCCGGCCGGGGATGGCCTTGGCCGACTCGGCGGAACTGGAGATGCCGGGGCCGAGTCGGGCCGGCCAGGGATGGCCTTAGCCGACTCGATGGACTTGGAGACGCCGGGGCCGATTGGGAAGATGCCGGGGCCGGCTGGGAGGTGCTGGGGCCGCCTAGCTTGGAGACGCCAGGACCGAGTCGGGCCGGCCGGGGATGGCCTTGGCCGACTCGGCGGAACTGGAGAAGCCGAGGCCGAATCGGGCCGGTCGGGGATGGCCTTGGCCGACTCGGTGGAACTGGAGACGCTGGGGCCGAGTCGGGCCGGCCGGGGATGGCCATGGCCGACTCGGCGGAACTGGAGACGCCGGGGCCAAGAAGGGCCAACAAGGAAGCATCGGGGCCGACTCGCTTGGAGAAGTAGGGGGCCAGCTAGGAAGATGCCGGGCCGGCTAGGAAGGTGCCGGGGCCGGCTGGGAGGTGCCGGCCTTGGAGGTGCCGGCCATGAAGGTGCCGATCTTTGGGGCCGTCGGCCTTGGAGCTGTCGGCCTTGGAGCTGTGGGCCTTGGAGGTGCCGGCCTTTGGGGCCGTCGGTCTTGAAGGTGTCGGCCTTTGGGGCCGTCGGTCTTGGAGCCATCGGTCATGGAGCTGTCCAAAAAAATTTTATTTTTCATGGGGTCAACTGGCCCCACCATGTTCCACAACTCAACGGGGGCATGGAAAGATTTAGTATGTCATGTAAATTAATTTTGCAAGTAAATAGTATGGCCTGTAAATTAGATAAAGCAAGCGAAAACTTTGGCCCCGAATTTATGATTAGCTATCACAAACACTTAACAAAAAATTTCACTTTGACTGGAGGACAAGTATTTTGTTGATGCAGTGGATATGGAAACGTGGGGCTCTCTACAGGCTACAGTTGTGCACGATTGCAGCAACTACATCAAGATGTTGTCAGCTGTCAGGACAAGTCATATAGTTTTTCGGGGGCATGGAGTGATGAGGGGAAGCTGATTCTGGCCTTCACCATGCTTTATGGAAGGCTTAAGAAGTTCAGCATGAAAGGTGGTAAAGCTTGGAAGATAGTTTAACCTATAATCTCCAAATGGATGATTACCTTCTTTCCTGCCAATGAACGCAACCAGAGATGGAAGGTTAAGAAACAGAGTCAAGGGATGCTCTTTCTAATTAGGCTCCCGGCTGACATGTTAACAGATTTACCAGTGCATCTTATGAATTCAAAAATGTTAATTTTGTTTTTTGGAGAAACCTCCATAAACTATCTTTACGTTGTAATCTTTTCAAGAATGTGAATGAATTGCAGGATTCATGACAAAGTTCATGAAATCACCTTTGCTTTCTAGTCTTCCCATCATTTCATCTCACTGGCGTGCGGTCAAAGGAAATTAGATGCGTGCATTTGTATACAGTTTGGCCAATCATTTTTCCATGGTAAAGATGGGGAAATTGAGAATGTTTAGCGGGTGGAAGGGCAGCAGCCACCCATAACATTCTGAAAAATATTCTCTCTAACACCTTAAAAGTCCCTTGTAAATTCTTTTTTGCTTGTAAATGATTCTTTTCTAATAAATTTTTGGGGAAGGATTTAATCCTGCCCCAAATTACAGTCAAAAAAAAAAAGATGGGGAAAATACTAAACCAAAATTATGGACTAGTTCCAAGAAATTGTAGCTTATGAAAAGGAAAACTAGGAAACCCACAGCTCAGCTAATGACGTGATTAAATCATTAAAATGAAAATGATAAACTTAGGTGGCCCATATTAATTGTTAGCAAAGAAGCTCAAGTCATGATATCTGAAAATAATCAAATTCAGTTAAATCATTTTAATGTACGAAGGAACTAATTGTTGAAAAGTTTGCTGATTCTACTCTACGTAATTTTCTGGGCCACACATATATAATGAACCACTATATGTTCTTTGTAAAGTAAACTCTAACGGAGAAGGATATAGATATATCCGAACTAGCTAAATCCAAATGCTACTAAAATTAATAAAATAATTGCATAAAAAATCTCTCTGTATGTAGAATCAATCATCTTTATTTGAATGCTCAAATGGTGCATTCAAGTTAATTTAATCTCAAGTAATTGAAGGCTTTCAATTCTATACTCAATTATGTTGGGTTGCTTTTGGATGAATGAGAATGGTGATTTGATCCTTTATATATAGATGTAAAAGAATATATATTAGATACAATATTGCATCTCTTCTTATGTGATTATGTATTGCATCTTTTCATTATTTTGTCTTGAGAAGAGGGAGATATATAAAGGCATCTATCTCTTTGTATATAATTAAGTGTTGTATCTTTTCATTATCTTAACTTAAGAAGAGATAAGAGATGCAAGGCATCCATTCATGGAGGTATCTCTTCATGATGTTGCACATCTCCATTTTTAAGAAAGATAGAGGTATATAAAAGAGAGGTAAAAAGTAGCCTTTATCTATTAAGAATCCTATAATCTAATACTATTTAAAACTAAGATTTATATCTAAGTGAGCTTATATTTTTAACTGACCAATGTGAGAGTAAAATTTTGAATTATCAAAATAATATCCAACACTAGTGTTGCTTTACAATGCTCTCACTAGGATCCTGAGAGGGCCCATTTTTTAAGAAAATAGGTAGGTAGCTAAAATTACTTAAGAAAATAAGCAAAAGGATTATTTTAATTTAATTGTATGTGTGTGAGAGAGAAAGTGTGTATCAAGAACTTTTTTATTATTAGATTATATAACTTTATTGCAATAAAAGTAACAAACAAATGGTCAAAATATGGGCAAATTAAAGTACTCTATTTATCTTCTCTTATCTCCTCCCAAAGTTGCCATGACGCAGTTGATGGATTTCTTTTGATTTTATTTTCCTCTTATTTGATTCTCCCCATTTTTATTTTACAACATGATTATTAGGGGGAAATCCCTTTCAATATTTTTTCTAATATATTAAATAGACTAGAGGCTATTTTTTTTCCCAAAAAAGCATTTGGTCTAACCAATATGCACTACTTTTATCAAAAGAAATGAATACATGATGAACATGATTACACTTAATATAATGCGAAAGCAACAAGTGTCTTTTATTTATAGCGAGACATTTATCATGCATTCGATATAGTCAATAAAATATTATAACACTGCCAAAAATATTAGTATCCTTAAGTCTCTCCATACTTATGGAAAAGATTCAGAGTTTATATTGACATATGTTTAGTTGTATAAAGATTATGCATATATATATATATATATATATATATAGGGTTAAAGAATTCAAATAATACTTTCCAACTAATTTTAATGATCTTTGACTGTTTCAAATGGTATCAAAGCAAATCAAATTTATAACCTATGTAGACTAAGCAACACTATGAAGGGACTCATAATTTTCTTTTTTGATTAGATTTATTTGAATTAAAATTTAGATCCTTATAACAGAAAGGACACTGAGGTTTGGAAGGAATTTAAGAGCCAATATTAGTGTATGTTTAGTCTTGCATAAGTAATGCACTAATCAGGTTTGGTATATATAAAGGACCAAAGAACATAAATAACACTTTTTGACTAGTTTCTTTGTGAAAAGGATCCTAGGTTGTGTTAGAGAAATACTTAAATTATTTTTTAATATTGCTCAAAAAGTTGAGGTAGTGTCTTCTAACATTTGTGACATTATATATCCATTCATTGGTTGATGAATATGACGAAAGGATCTTCCCCTCTCTCTCTCTCTAACCATGATGCACTAAATTAAAATTTAGGTTTGCACTATGAACCTTTTCTTTGTCCTTAAAAGTGTTACAAGAGTTTTAATTTCTCCTTGATAAAAAAATACTCATAAATCACTTGTGTTGGCCCCTAGATTGATTTTGATGATTTCAAAATAATTATGACAAGTTTATTATGGAAATTAAGATTAATGCAGGGATGTACAAGTGTCGTACAGGTGAGCCTTATCAAGTAAAATTTTATTTGTTACATGGAAGCTTGTTTTCTCTTATCTTGAATATAGCGAAATATTTCAATCTCACCAGGGCATTTGCATGACTATGTAAGCTAGCTTATTTACTTCATTAGCTAGCTTCCTCCACTTGCTTGCTAGCTATTTTTCCTCACAGTTAGCCTAGCCGAACCATGCTCAAAATGAGTTGCTTGGGAGCTAGCTTGTCCCTTCCATCAGTTAGCTGGATCTCTTGGGAAGCTAGCTATTCCCTTCTTGCAACAGGTTAGCCGAATGGACTTTAAAATAAGTTAGCTTATGATCTAACTTCCTTTCTCTCTTAGCTGGCTTGTTATCCTTTGTAGCTAACTATTTCATGCAGATTATTTGCCTTGGCCGAATGAACTTCAAAAAGAGTTAGCTTAATAGCTAACTCTCTTGGGGCATTTTTTCTCTCCTAGACGAATAAATGTTAAAACAAGTTAGCTTAGCAGCTAACTACTTTATTCATTTCCTCTTTCAGCCGCATGAAAAGTTTTAAATTGAGTTAGCTAAATAGCTAGCTACTTCTATCATGATGGGTTTAACTTTTTAGCTAGTTAGCTGGAGAGCTAACTACTTTATCATTTCATCTCTTCCCAGCCGCATGAATTTGAATTTGAGTTAGCTAAATAGCTAACTACTTTTTGCCTTGATGCATGAAACTTTTTATTGAGTTAGCTCTAGAGCTAACTACTTTATCCTGGTTGCTTTTCTAAACCGTGTGCATAATGGATTAAGCAAGCTTGTTGGCTAGCTACTTTATTTCCCTTTTGTTTTGGCTGATTTCTTCTTGCAGTGGAGTCTTGTTAGCTAGCTAGCTAGCTTTGTTTGCTTAGTTAGCTTTGGGGCCTCTTCTCCCTCTTCCATGGCTCAACGTTTTTCAAGGAGTTGCTGAAAATTAATTCCAGCCAACCACCTCTCTTGAACTCTTTCCTGCTCTCTCTCTCTCTCTCTTTAATTATATTTCCATTCTCATGATTATTGACTTTTTTTTGGTGTTTAAAAGAGATCTTTCTTCATCAAAGGATTAAATGCAATCAATGCTTAGGAAATAAATTCAAACGGTTACATTTTTCTCCTATTTTAATTTCCTCTTATTACCAATGTATTTAACGGACATATTTTGTTTGGTTTAAATAGATGTGATCAGACACAATGACGAAATTTTTTGATGAAAAAGAAAAAAAAGGAGAAAGAAATCAAGAAAGAGAGTGTTCATTGCATATTTTTCGAGTGTTGGAAAGCAAGTTCTTGTGCATTGAAGTTGACAAATCTCAATCCTTGCTCAAGTCGTCCAAATCCGGTGAAGCATTCAAAGTAATTTCAGCTACCTCGGAGATCCACATTCATTGCTGAAGATTTGCTTCAAATTTGTAAAGTATTCTTTGAATATTTGCTTAAGTTAGGAGCTATTTGTTATCTATTCTGAAATTTCTTGTGATAGGGTTAAGAATAACCCTAGTTTGTTGTTTGGCTTCCTTGTACCGTGAAACAAGAGGACTAGCCGGGAAGGCTAGGGGTTTGGCTTCCTTGTGCCGTGAAATAAGAGGACTAGCCGGGAAGGTTAGGGGTTGTAATCGTTGTGATACGATTAGTGAAATTCCCAAAGGGTTTTTGGGGAGTGGACGTAGGAGCTGAGTTTGGCACCGAACCACTATAAACCGTCTTGTGTTTGTAATTACTTATTCTGTGTGATTTTATTTCGTGCACTCCACTACACCGCTGTGAACTAATTTTTAACTAGTGATTAAGCACATATCTGCGCTAGTAATTAATTTTAAATACCCAATTCACCTCCCTCTTGGGTTGCTACATCTGGGCAACAACTTGTAAACTTATAATTTATTTAAATATTATCTTTTAAAATTTGAAATTACTTTCTATTTCATGGGCTACAATGACCGCATCTAGACTCGGCCCTCAGTATCGGCCCTTAGAGTCGGCCTTCTCTACTCAGCCTCTTCTACTCGGCTCATCCTAGTCGGCCTCGATAAGTCGGCCCATCCTCGCTGGTCTCGTCCTAGACGGCCTCGTCTTTAGACTTGGCCCCAGCCTCTAAGGCGACTTCATCTTCGGATTCAGCCCCAGCCTCCAAGGTGGCCTCATCTCTGACAAGCCTGGGCCCACCAATTACTTAGAGCCCATGTGCTTGGCTTCACTATTGTCCGCACAGAATAACAAACGTGTGATGTGAAAACATCTGGTAGACGTCGTGGCAGCTGCTCATGTCCTGCCAACCTGCAGCATCCTGCAATAATCTACATCTACCATCTGAATCAAGTGGCCACCCATTCTGATGGGACTTGATCCATCAACTATGCAACCATCCATATTTGACGGAACATGGCCTACAGCTCTGACATGCCACTAAGAAATAAGTATCACCATTGCTGCTATCATTATAAATGCTCTAACAAGTGGCACAGACACCTCAGTGACGTACGGAAGGACATGACCCACGGCTAATGATGGAATGAACCTCACAAAAGTCATCATTCATCTTGTGGCTCCATCCACTCAGATCAGACGAGCTCCAAAAGTCATCATCCATCATGAGGCTCCATGTGACTCATTCCATCACTAAATGACAAAACTCCAAACATCAATAAAATGGATAAGAGGACTGATAAACGCATAAATAATTATCATTAAACCTATTAATTAATAAGTTTAACGTACCTATTATTATTTAATATTTTAATATTTTATATAATATTTTAGATAAAATCTTATCAACTTAAAGAGCTTGATTTTAGGGATTTAACAATGCAAACGACACCCAAATTGGATTTAAGATGAGCTCGAAATTGATTTTTCATTGATTTATCTGTTTTGGCACGGATTTTAAAGTGAAGTCAGCAAACCAAGTGCCGGCTTCATCGTTTTTTCAGCCACACTTCTCTATTTCCACCGATTCTCCTCTAAATCCAATCTAATCGTTTCCTTCATTAATTAAGGAATAAATTAGATTGGAAGCTATAAAATTAGATGAATTAAATTCTTTTTGAATAAATTTGAATTTTATTGAAGATTTCTTAAGGATTTCATCGCTTCCGCACGGCTCTGTTTTCTTAAACGATTCTTCTCCAAATCAATTTCTAATCGTTTCCTCCACCAATTAAGGAATAGATTAGATTGGAAGTTATCAAATTGAGTGAATTAAAATCCTCTAGAAGGAATTTAAATTTTATTGACGATTTATCAAGGATTTGCTTCGTTGCTTCCGCGTCTCTTTTTCTGAAATAGTTTCTTCTCCGCCTCCTCTCCGCGTCAAGGCCGCATATGGAATTCTATAAATAGCAGAGAAGGGAGAGCAATCGGGAAGGAGTTTGGAGGTGGTGTTCATTCGTGGAGTTATCTGCTCGTTCCTTTTGAAGAGAGCTATGTTTCAGGCTGTTCCGTTTGAAGACCAGGCAAGACTTCCGTTCAAAGAATTCCATGGGAGACCCCGTTTCTGAAGTTCTTGGATGCTCTGCTTCGAGACGTATGCAGAAGAGGGCTCGATTTGATTTAGAAATTTATTATAATCTGTTGCTTTCTTAATGTCATAACTCTTTACTTTATATGAAATAAAATTTTTATTCATGATTAATTGTTATTAAATTATATTTAAGTGGAAATAATTTTAGACTGATTTATTCTTTAAAGGGACGGGTCGTGATCTACGGGTACAGACCGTGCTCTTATAAGATAGAGCATATCTTATTATTTTACACTATTAATTATCTACTTAGTTATATATTTAGTAAATTTATAAAATTATTTCAAGATAATCGCTAAAGTCCCTATGGAATCGATCCCTTACTCTCGCTATTCTAATTAATAGTGAAATTAAGGTGTTTAAATCATTGCGCTACGACACGCATCAGGTTTTTGGCACCGTTGCCGGGGACTTAAGTGTATTATTTTGAAAAAAAAAAATTTAAAAAAATAAAAATAATAAAAATAAAAAATATAAAAGAATTTAGATTAATTTTTTCTTAATTTTTGAATAGTTATTACTGCTTTATTTTATTTCCTTAATTATTAGAATTGCATTTTCTTTTTAACATAAAAAAAAAAAAAAATTATTACTTTCCTTTTTGCCACAAATCCAATTTTAACCTAATCAAATTTTCCTTTTAATTAACTTACCTTAAAAAAAAAACCTAAAAGAAAACCCTAAGACATCTTCCATAAAATATAATTAATTTAAAGAAAAAAAATATAAAATAAAAATAAATATATAAACAAAATAATTATTTTATAGATTGACTTAGGTGAATTTATTTTCTGCAAAACTCAAAATTTTTCTATTGACATCTCATAATTTATTAAGAAATTAGAAACTTAATTACAAAATAATAAATAAATAAATAAATAAAAATTATTTGCTTTAGAGTCATTGGTAGGGTGTATGCTTGGTCGTCGATCATTGCAACCCAACCTTATACCCTTAGATCCTGAGATAGAAAGAACTATTAGAGCAAACAGACTTAGAATTATGGATCATAATAACGAAAATAATCAACCAAGACAGTTGAAAGAGTATTTCACTCCTTCAAGGTATACCTACTCTCCCTGCATTCAAGTGCCTCCAGTAGAGGCTGCCCAATATGAAATTAAGTCAAGTGTAATCCAAATGTTACCATCTTTCTATGGACTTACAAATGAGGATCCCTACAAACACTTAGATGAATTCTTAGAAATTTGCTCAACTGTCAAGATTCAAAATTTCTCCGATGATGCACTTAGGCTTAAGTTATTCCCTTTTTCCCTAAAAGATAAAGCCAAGTATTGGTTAAATTCATTAGACACTGTTATAATTTCAACTTGGGATCATCTTCAGAGAGAATTTCTTAAGAAATATTTTCCTATAGGAAAAACGAATCAAATTAGAAAAGTCATAACAAGTTTTTCCCAGACAGATGGAGAAATGTTCCATGAGACATGGGAGAGATTTAAAGAACTAATTAGAAAATGTCCACATCATGCTATACCCAAATGGCAACTGGTTCAGTGCTTTTATGATGGATTATCAGAAAAGCATAGGCAAATGGTTGATGCTTCGTGTGGTGGGACATTTATGTTAAAAAATGAACATGAGGCTTGGCAACTTTTTGAGACATTGAGTGAGAATTCATTACATCATATGTCAGTTGCTCGTCGAGACCCTTCCGTAGAACCTAAAAGAGGTGGAATATATGAAATAGGTCATTCTACAGATATCTATACTAAGGTAGATGAATTATCCCATAAACTTGATCGGATTCTACAAGTTGGAAACATCTCTTCCCCATCTACTCAATTACATGAGGTCTGCATAATTTGTTCGAGTCCAACCCATTCTGTAGGTAAATGTCCAGCTGCATACCAATTTCCTGACCTTGTTCAAGAGCAAGCCCACCAAGCCCAAACCCGATTAGCTCCTAGAACAGGAAATGATCCATTTTAAATACTTACAATCCTGGTTGGCGAAATCATCCAAATTTTTCTTGGAAACCTCAACCTGTAACCAATTCATCGATCAGACCTAATTATCAAGAAACTAATTTTAGAAGCATGCCATATTCACAATATCCAAACATCCCCCAACCTCCACCGAATAATCAGCCTACTTTTGAAGACAAAGTGTTACAAGCATTGAAAGGGCTAGAAATGAATACTCAAATCCTTCACTCTCACACACAATCTATTGCAAAACTAGAAACTCAGATAGGTCAATTAGCCACAGCATTCAGTAGAAGGGAGGAGGGTAAGTTACCTAGTCAGCCTATCGATAACCCAAAAGGACAATTCATGGCTGAAGGTTCCAATAGTCCTGACAAATTCCGAGAACATGCTAAATCAGTCATGACTCTCAGAATGCTAAATCAGTCATGACTCTCAGAAGTGGAAAAGCATTAAACCCACCTGAACCAACCCAGAAATCAGAAGTGGCTAAACCAGAAGAGAGAAGAAATGAAAAAGAAAAGGAATTCAATGATCAAGCAATCATACCTAAAGCCCCATTCCCTAGTGCTTTAGAATCTCCTTTGCCTTCAGATAAGAAGAATATAAAAATGAATGAGATGCTTGAGTTATTTAAGCAAGTCCAAATAAACTTACCTCTTCTCGATGCTATCAAGCAAGTTCCAGCTTATGCCAAATTTTTGAAGGATCTATGCACACAAAAACGGAAAGCCAAGATACAAATACCAAAAAAGATACATTTGACTGAGCAAGTCAGCTCAGTTGTTCAGCAAATAACCCCACCCAAACTAAAAGATCCTGGTACCCCGATTATATCATGTGTCATAGGAAACTTCACAATCAAGAAAGCATTATTAGATTTGGGTGCGAGTGTAAACCTTCTCCCAAGTTCAGTATATGAATTATTCGGATTTGGAGAGTTGAAACCCACGACAGTAACACTACAATTGGCAGATAGATCAGTCAAAGAACCTCATGGAATATTGGAAGATGTGTTAGTAAAGGTGGATGAATTTTATTTTTCTGTCGACTTCCTTGTGTTAGATATGGAATCTAGCGGTAATCCTAACCAAATTCCCATCATCCTTGGAAGACCTTTTCTAGCTACTGCTAATGCATGCATAAATTGTAGAACAGGTGTGATGGATGTATCTTTTGGAAACAAGAAGATGAGATTAAATATTTTTAATGCTTCCCAAGGACCACCTGTGTATGATTTAAATGAAGTAAACATGATAGAGGAAGTAGTAGATAAGAAATTCCAAAGTTTGATTGATTCGGATCCTTTACAAACATGTCTTACACATTTTGGAATAGATGACTTTGATATTGATGAGTATACCAAAGAGATAAACACGTTATTAGAACCACCTAAGATCGACACCATCCCGCCATGGACTATAAAATATGAACCACTTCCAACTAAACCAAGTCCTTTAATACCATCCTTGGAAGAACCACCCCAACTAGAATTGAAACCTCTTCCAGATGACTTAAAATACTCATTCCTTGGACCCAATGATACCCTTCCGGTAATCATTGCATCTACCCTAACCTCTGAGCAAGAAGATAAATTGGTTGATGTACTTAAAGAACATAAAGAGGCGATTGGATGGACAATAGCTGATATTAAGGGAATTGACCCTTCCGTTTGCATGCACCATATTCATAGTGAAATTGAAGCCAAACCACATAGAGACATGCAACGAAGGCTAAATCCAAACATGAGGGATGTTGTTAAGAAAGAGGTAGTAAAATGGCTTGATGCTGGTATTATTTATCCAATTTTAGATAGCCAATGGGTTAGTCCAATCCAAGTAGTACCTAAAAAATCGGGTATTACTGTGATTAAAAATGAAAAGGGCGAATCAATTCCTACTCGCACATCAACTAGTTGGAGAGTGTGTATAGACTATCGAAAATTGAATGTCGTGACTAGGAAAGACCACTTTCCTTTGCCTTTTATCGATCAAATTCTAGAACGGCTAGCGGGACAAAGTTTTTTTTGTTTCTTAGATGGATATTCAGGATACAATCAAGTCCCAGTATTTCCTGCAGATCAAGAAAAGACCACCTTTACTTGTCCCTTTGGAACATTTGCCTTTAGACGTATGCCATTTGGTCTTTGTAATGCACCAGCCACGTTTCAACGATGTATGATGGCCATATTTTCTGATATGATTGGTCAATTTTTAGAAGTATTTATGGATGATTTTTCAGTCTTTGGTGCATCATTTGATAGCTGCCTCGAGAACTTAACTAAGGTACTAAATGATGTATGGAAATGAATTTAGTCCTAAGTTGGGAGAAGAGCCATTTTATGGTTCGTGAGGGAATTGTGCTTGGACACATTGTTTCAGAGAGAGGTATTGAGGTTGATAAAGCCAAGGTTGAATTGATCTCAAATCTACCACCCCCAACCTCAGTTAAACAAGTACGATCTTTCCTTGGTCATGCTGGTTTTTATAGACATTTCATCAAAGATTTCAGTAAAATTTCTCGACCATTGTGTAATTTGTTGACCAAGGATAGTTCTTTTAATTTTGATAAAGATTGTCTAACAGCCTATAACATCCTTCGAACTGCTTTGACCACTGCACCCATTATCAAGCCCCCAGATTGGACCATACCTTTCGAAATCATGTGTGATGCTTCTGATTATGCTGTAGGAGCAGTTCTAGGACAGAAACTTAATCGAGAACCCCATGTAATTTATTATGCTAGCAAAACTCTTTCAGATGCACAAATGAACTATACTACCACTGAAAAAGAATTACTAGCAGTTGTGTTTGCCCTAGAAAAGTTTAGATCATATCTGTTAGGGTCTAAAGTTTTAGTTTATTCAGATCATGCAGCGTTGAGGCATCTTATATTAAAAAAGGATACAAAACCCAGACTAATTAGATGGATCCTACTACTACAAGAATTTGATCTAGAAATCTTAGATAAGAAAGGTTCTGAAAATATGGTAGCAGATCATATCTCTAGGATCTCAGTGGAATACAATAAAGAAATAATCAGAGATAAGTTTCCTGATGAGCAATTATTCTCAATTTCATAGCAGTCTTCCCTGGTTTGCCCACATTGTGAATTATTTGGCAACAGGAAAAGTACCTTCCCATTGGACAAAACAAGAAAAAGATAGATTTTTCTCACAAATCAAATATTACTTTTGGGAAGACCCTGAATTATTTAAGTACTACACTAGTAATTTTTTTTCAGTAGTATAGTTCATTTGTGCATCTGAAAGAGTTTTGCTAGCATAATAAATTACACGGGGTTCTCGATTAATTTCTGTCCTAGAACTGCTCCTACAGCATACTCAGAAGCATCACACATGATTTCGAAAGGTATGTCCAATCTGGGGGCTTGATAATGGGTGCAGTGGTCAAAGCAGTTCGAAGGA
Source organism: Calamus simplicifolius (assembly GCA_900491605.1). Lineage (NCBI taxonomy): Eukaryota > Viridiplantae > Streptophyta > Magnoliopsida > Arecales > Arecaceae > Calamus > Calamus simplicifolius. The sequence goes on along the minus strand of UESW01002818.1, from coordinate 102,566 downwards.
TGTTATAGCTGTTAGACAATCTTTATCAAAATTAAAAGAACTATCCTTGGTCAACAAATACACAATGGTCGAGAAATTTTACTGAAATCTTTGATGAAACGTCTATAAAAACTAGCATGACCAAGGAAAGATCGTACTTGTTTAACTGAGGTTGGGGGTGGTAGATTTGAGATCAATTCAACCTTGGCTTTATCAACCTCAATACCTCTCTCTGAAACAATGTGTCCAAGCATAATTTCCTCACGAACCATAAAATGGCTCTTTCCCAACTTAGGACTAAATTCATTTCCATACATCGTTTTAGTACCTTAGTTAAGTTCTCAAGGTAGCTATCAAATGATGCACCAAAGACTGAAAAATCATCCATAAATACTTCTTAAAATCTTTCTTAAAGTTAATAGATTAGGTTCTTAGCATTTTTCACTGAGTAACCGGGCCCAGTCACCTAAAAGTGATGTTGTTCGCGTAAAAAGGTGAGAATGTAAAAGAACCTAAGTAGAGTCAGTCCTACCTAAAGCCTTTTTAACTCGAGTAAGTAAGTCCGAGGGGTATTTTATACCTAATGCCCTAAAACCAACTGGTTTGGGAGCCATTGGCCTAAAGCTCATTACAAGGGTTAATTAGAAAGCAAAGGGTTAGGACATTGCACTGACTTTACATATAAATAATAAATAAAGAATCAAAATTACAAAAGACATTACACCCAACCCAAATTAAGTTAGAAGACTTAATTAGAGAAGTGGAAAGTTGGTGAAGAAAGACTTCTATAAATTCTTATGGACTACACTTTATCACTAAAAAAAAAAAAAAACTATAAGATAACTATCAATTCTTAGACGAACTTGGTACATATTTCTAAATTATTATTTGCTCGAGGATGAGTAAGATTCAAGTTGGGGGGAGTGATAAACGCATAAATAATTATCATTAAACCTATTAATTAATAAGTTTAACGTACCTATTATTATTTAATATTTTAATATTTTATATAATATTTTAGATAAAATTTTATCAACTTAAAGAGCTTGATTTAGGGATTTAACGATGCAAACGGCATCCAAATTAGATTTAAGATGAGCTCGAAATTGATTTTTCATTGATTTATCTGTTTTGGTACGGATTTTAAAGTGAAGTCGGCAAACCAAGTGCCGACTTCATCGAATTTGAATTTTATTGAAGATTTCTTAAGATTTTCTCACTTGATTTCATCGCTTTCTGTTTTCTTAAACGATTCTTCTCCAAATCAATTTCTAACTGTTTCCTCCACCAATTAAGGAATAGATTAGATTGGAAGTTATCAAATTGAGTGAATTAAAATCCTCTAGAAGGAATTTAAATTTTATTGACGATTTATCAAGGATTTGTTTCGTTGCTTCCGCGTCTCTTTTTCTGTTACAGAAATAGTTTCTTCTCCACGTCCTCTCCGCGTCAAGGCTGCATATGAAATTCTATAAATAGCAGAGGAGGGAGAGTAATCGGGGAGGAGTTTGGAGGTGGTGTTTATCCGTGGAGTTATCTGCTCGTTGTTTAGAAATTTATTATAATCTATTGCTTTTTAATGTCATAACTCTTTACTTTATATGAAATAAAATTTTTATTGGATATAAGACACTTAGTTTTTTTTTATTGTATTTAAGTTGCATATTTATTAAGGGCCAGTAGGCCTTATATACTCTTAGGGTTTATTTTAAAAGTTTGATTCATTTTAAAATAGTATATATTGATAGCTACTAAGATCTCGTGCTTGTTAGAATATAATTTTTATTTTTACAGATGCAACAACTTAGAAGTTGGTAGGTTATCATTTTAGATCAAAGGTTGTCTATTCTATAATATAAAAATATAATATAATTTTTAATAAAAAATAAATTATAAATTAAAATGACTGTAAATTAAAATAATTTTATTTATATTAATAGATGCTTTTATAAAGAATGAAAGTTTGTGGTGGGTAACGTTATATTGGTACTGATGCATATGAAGCATTTGTTTACCAGAGGATTAAGACTACACTGAATGAGACAGGCTGACAGGTGGTTCTGATAAAATTAGAATTAGTAAATTTTGGGATGAACTCAAAATGTTATAAAACGTATTTATATTGATTGATCATAGAGATTGCGAAGAAATTTTCAAGATATAAATCTTCAAAAATTATGCAGGCATGCCACGTGCCCAATTTTGTGAATTGGATCGAGGCATGACAGTACCATAACCGTGTCACGACGCAAGGTGCTTTGCAATTGATCAAACACCACAAGGTTGTCATTTTTCTTCGGGGAAAAAAAAAAAAAAAACTTCCATGCGCGTATAAATACATCCTCCAGTCTGTTCGTGCGTCCAATCATGTTTGCTGGGTACGCCTCCTCATCCATGACACCTGTCCTTGATAGTTGCATGAGGCTTGGCATTTTCCTATTGGAAATTTGGAACGTTAAGCCTTCTTGTCATCACCTGGCTCGAAAACATTGTTCACAAAAATACTCTGCAATTGCTTATTTAGAATATATATATATTGCCACTTGTATAAATATGTTCATGCGAGGGAATTTTTTTGGGGAAAAAAAAAACGTTCTCTCCCTTTTTTTTTTTTTTTTTTTTTTTTTTGTCTTTTGATAACCATGTTTCTACTAACATTCACTCCCCATGTATTATAATTTTCCAGATAAAATCAATCCTTGCTTACAGCAGGCCTTATAATTGGCAATGCTAAGATATTACAAAGAATGAAGTCCACCAAATGCCCTTGGTGTGACCAGGATTGACGGAAACTGCCGCCAGTAATGCGCCGTCCCATTCACTTGCCCTCGCCCCGGCCTACGCGCTTTTAGGTAGTGTTTGAAATAGAGGATAAGAGGGGATATTCAGAGAATATCCCTTTTTATTCCTAAAAGCCATAACTATAAGGGATAGCAGGGAATAAAGTTAATCAAAGGGATAATCCATGGTTAACCATGGTTAACCATGGGATATCCCCTCAATTTATTCCCTAGAGAATGCAGGAATAGCTGGTTATCCCTCCAAATAAGAGTAAAAAAAGGTTATCCCATGGATTTACCTTTTTGCATTTGATATGATCAATGGGATAGCCAAGGGATATCCCTAGGGATAGCCAGGGGATAAATTCTATCCGTACACTTATCCATGGATAACATTTTTCCTATCAAACACTACCTTAGTGATTTTTGTGAGTTACTACACAATATTGCTCTATTTTCAACCTACATTCCAACAGTTTTCATTAAAAAGTTATTTTTAATCCATGCGATAGATTAAGAGCTTATTTGAATTAACCATGAGGTCTGGTTATTAGTCAACAACTATCTCATATAATTACTAAAAAATAATTAGCTAAAGATATTTTAGCAGTTAGACCAAATAGATATTTAGTTTATTACATAATCTATTTTCAACGTAGGACATTTCTAGTGCAAGCAATTGTGCAATTGGTGGCTGATCAATCTGCGAATCATCTCAAATCAACCAATCAACCTGCTTAAAGATAGTTCCATGGAATTCCAACCCCAATGTCCTATTCCATCTAATGGTTGCTAGAATCCATTTTTAGAGCCATAATTGAAGGACACTTTTTATTCTCCCTGAACCTTGGGATGTTCAATGAAATCTATCAAATCCATTTTATCTTACACTAGCAAAAAAAAAAAAAAAATTCATTTATATTATTGACCATATTTTTTAATTAATATTTTTTAAGTAATATTACAGCATAGATTAAATATTAATTTTATCAAAAAGTGTGAGAGTTTTATAACTACGATAATAATAATTAAGCTTAATCTTAAACTAATTGGATTGGCTAGATGAGTCCTTTACCTCAACTTTGCTCTATTTAAGCTTATACTTTTTATAAAATATAGAGTAACCTAGGATGCAATACAATTTTACTCTCACAATCAATATATATATATATATATATAATTTTTTTAAATCAATAAATAATTTTTTTCTTGAGCCCTTATATTATAATTTATCTATTTTCTTTATATTTCTTTATCGATATCTTTAAGGAAAAAATAGTTTTATAAAAAAAAATTATAACAGATTTCAATTAATTTTATAGTTAAAAATAATTTATATAAAATCAAGATGAAAGACATTTACATATTTTTACATTGACTATCAAATATATTTATTTTGTTTTTAAGGGCAATTAGTAGGTTCTTTGAAAAAGCTAATTCAATTCACACGGTAAACAGGTTAGGAAAAAGTTCTTCTGCATCATATTGATTTATTTATCGCGCGCGTACAAATCGTACATATAAATTATAATGCATAAAAAAATAAATTTATTTTTGATATACGACCTACACCAAAGACCTTTCCAAAGATTAGATCCGGTGTCAGCCGCCTGCAAAATTTCGGCCCAGCCAGAACCGCAAGGGGTCAAGAAGGCGGGAAAAAAATCTCTCCTAATTTCTCACGTTTTCTTGCTTTTTGTTTTATTCAGCTAAACCATTTGATTTTGACTCCTTTTTGGTCTCTTGATTCCGTCTAACCGCCTTTCAAGAGTGTTTTTTTCTTCTTCGAGAAACAGGAGAAGAGAAGGTGCGATCGGTGCAATGGATCTATAGAGTAGGAGCCGAAGAGGCGAGCAGCGCCAGCGGATTCTGGGGAACGCTTACGCCGTGGGGATGGCGATGCTCGAGAAACCCGACGTCCACAAAGACATCCCCGCTGTCCAGCTCCACTTCCGGATCCCCGATGTCGGAGGAGCGATTAAGGTGTTTTTTTTTTTTTTTTTGGTCCCTCTTGTTATCTCTTATTCGATCTTTGCCTATTTCGGATTCAAGCATTGTTTTCCTCTTTCGGAATCAGATGGGAGCCTATTGACTCCTAAAAAGATGGATTCTTTGTTTCCCCGTTCTCCCATTGGTTCGCCCTGTGAAAATTTGAGTTCCCTTTTGTGATTCGGAGTAGGTGGGCATTTCCGAAACGAGTGGAGCGTTCAATTTTCTGGCCATCGTTTTTCTCTTTCCGTCACAAAGTTCGATTTTTCAATTTTTTTTAGCTCGATTACTTATTTGTTTTGGTATATGAAGGGTACTTTGGTTTATGATCTGTTGCTTTGCAGCCTGTTTGGAAGCATTGAAAATTATGGAATCGGAGTTCTGGCTTCATAGTTTTAATGATTTCAATGTTTGCAGTAGAAATAAAATCATGGAATTAGAATTCTGAATCCTTAAAAAACTATGGAATCAGAAATCCAACAATAAATGATCTTGAAGTGAATTAGAATTCATGGACCCACAACAAATTATAATTTCCTAATATATCCATTAAATTAAATATATATATATATATTTCAAACATGATTAAAATATTCCTTTGAATCTTTTCTGTAACGAACGCCTCTATTGATCTTTCTCGTCAGCGCCTTGCGTGATAGCCTTTCATTCCTATGAGTCCCTCTTTCTTTCTTCACTCGATTCAGTTCCTTTTGACCTTCTTGCTTTCTTTATCATGGACCAATTTATTACGATTCCATGATAAAATATTCCGTTCCTTTAGCAGTTCTTCCTTTATGATTTTTGCAATTGCTTGGATCATGAGAACTTTCACAGGCTTTATTTTTGGTAAGCTAATTTCGTACATGTCTATGCAATTCAAGGTTTCTGGGATCAATGTGGTTTCAAAGGTTGAATGGTGTTGTTTGTCTCATCATATGTTTATCTTGTTTAGCCACCGGTGCAGGGATCAAACAAAGGCCAGCTTAAAGCAATCTCAGTTCGTTTCCAGTTTCCGGTCCCTTCCATGATAAGGCGTATTTATCATATAAAGTTGTTCTTAGGCAGGATATTTTTGCGTGTCCAAATATGAAAGCAATCTTAAGTGTATGGGAGGTTTCAAAACTACCATGTGAACTCTGAATGATGAAAACGGGTTTTCTAGCTGGTAGATCCATAAACTTTTGCTTTCTTTGCTGCAGAACTTATTTAGGAGTAGAGAAGTTGGAGAGTTTGTCAGTGGGGCATTAGCTGGTGCCATGACTAAAGCTGCTGTTGCTCCTCTAGAGACTATACGGTGGGCCTCTGTTCCTTTCCAAGCTTTGCATTATATTTCCCTTGGATTTCAATTTTTGAGTTTAAAATTTCTTGTTCTGCAAAATTTCAATATATGCATACTTTTGCTTTTACTGATTTTTGATTGACATGTTTTATTAATGCAACAATGAATTCAGATTCTCCACTTGTCTTTCAATTTGCAAAGGGCACAGCAGCTGTTAAAATTATCTTTCTTTTTCTTTTCTTTTCTTTTCTTTCCTTTTTTTTTTTCGCTATGAATATCTGTTTAGATACTGTTTTAAGTTCTAAGCCAGATGACAAAACTCAGGAGTTACCTACGATTTTTCATATTACTTCAACTGAACCCTGGTCCAGGTGCTAAAGTTATCTAAGATGAACCACGCAAACTGATGAACATCAAAAACAAACTCCACTGCTGGTCCCTCAACTTGGAGTTCTTGAACTTGGCACTGAATCCATGCTGGTTGGTTCACATTATAAAACCTGCAGCAGTGAGGCAAATCTTGTCCAAGTCCAGAGTTGAAAACCATCCATGCATTCAACTTGTGGCATCCAACTCAGATTTTTCTTGAATATGGATGCCACACATATACATGTGTAATATTTCGTAATGCATATCTCAGTTCAGGATTTTTCTTTACATGTTGCAACCTGGGTCCTTTTGCATTCATATATGTGAAGATTGCCACTTCCTCAAAGTGTACCCAAATCTTGTTGTGATTAGAGATCTTTTCTATATCTGAAACATATGATTTCTCTTTGCTTTTGGAGATTTCATAGTTATATCTTGCTCAGTTTACTAACTTGTGTTGCTGTAATCTTATTAACACAAATTCCAGAATCAAGTTACATATTGCAGTTGACGCTTGTCATAACTTAACCTAGCTACACAAATTTCTAGTTACATATCTTGTATTGACGTAGTTCTCAGTTGGCACTTCTGCAAACTATACACAAAAATTTAGTTGCATGTCATCACTAGTTTCTCAATGAGCATGTTTATGTATGTTCTTATAAACCGTTGCTATTAAAATCTTATGATCTATGATCCAGATCTTGCAATTTGGATTAAAATAGTTATAAGTGATCTTAATCTCATCCTTGGATTGACATTGTCTAGAATCTTATGAACCAGATAGGTCAGTTCATAAGATTTTTGTTCATATTATTCACAAATTCAACCAGTTTGAAGTTCGTCTTCTATATATATATATATATTTAAAAAAAAAACTATATGGCTGTTAAAATCACTTATTTATTACTAATAAGCCTTGACCACATGAATCCAGCATGCATTTTGGTTATTTTAACTTCTAAGAAGTAAAGAGAAAGAAAACCCGGAGCTCATGTAGTTGAAAACAAGAGGCAAATCTCTGTACTTTTATGGCCATTTGCAAACTAAAGTTGTCAAACTTTTCCATTGATATCTTTGATATCTCAGATCACTGATATTATTCTTTCAAACTGACTTAAATCAGGATTCAGGAAAATATCTGATTGCATTGACATAACATCTTATGGCATTGATGTCATGCCCTAGACACAATGGTGGTGGCCTAAGGGTGGCAACCTGCCGCAGGCTTGGCATGCAAGGCGTCTAGTAACATAACAAATAAGATAAGGAGGGATAATGATTACTTGTTATTCAAAGTAAATAAGCTTAATACAAGCCATAACCATAAGTTTTGGGCTATATGCCAAAATATACAGATCAATGGGGCTATAATAAAATGCTGGATCTAAGTTACTCTAATAGAAGCTTCAACTACCTCATATCCCCTTCTTCAGTTTGTGGTTCTGAAAAATATTGTGAGATTTTAATGAGCTCATACTCAGTAAATAAGCCTACTATAATATAATAATCATTTCAAGATTGTAGCAAATCAGATTTTCATATAAAAACACATATCAAGCTTCCATATTTCAAATTCATTATGCCATGTTATCAAAACATGCATATCATATGCTTAAAATAATTTTGGAAGCAAATGCCATATAGCATTTCAATCAAAATCACTATACCATTGTAATCGCCATGCAAAATCCATTTTATACTAATGTCTTCCTGGTTATACACTACGTCCACGTAAACAGAACACCCCAAAGGTGTAACCTCCATAAATGTTCCCTAGAAGGCAGGGTCCTGGAACCAGTATCATGACACACATCATATCTTATCACAGCATACTTCACGAGTGTGTGTCCACATATTCCTCCTATGAAGGTGGGTCCTAAAGTCTTGTAGCATAACATGTTATATCCTGTCACAGCATACCCTATGGGCATGTGTTCTCCATATATTTCTTTATGGAGGTGGGTCCAGGAGTCATGTAGCATATCACATCATGTCATGTTATAGTGGACCGTGGTGGGACATATTACCATAGGCACAAAGTATCATTTTCATGTCTTGTTTCAAAATAGCATGTATTGTTGCCAAAAACATAACAACATACTTTCATATATACAATGGTTTGAATATATCAAAATACAAATGTACCCTGTCTAAAACTTTTTGTAATTTTAAATGCCATGTCAAATAATCATTTGCATGTAAGGGTATCAAATAATTTTGCAGAAATTAACACTTTCAAATAACCATGTAAAATAGTCATTTGCAGGTATGTAGTACCAAAATTCATTTTCTTATTTTTCAAATAATATACTATGTATCAATATAGCATTTAAATCCATAATTTTCATACTTCAATAATTCATGAAAATCATGATAAATGGCTTACTTACCTTCTAGCGCTTATCCAAAAGTGTAAATCAGCTATTTGGACACCTGGGTACCTAAACATAATTTTTAAAATTTTATTCTCTAAAATTAGCATATCAAAATAACTTCTAAACTCTACCCAATCTAATCATGGGCCCAACTTGGGGCTTGAATATCTCCAAATATATAAGCCCAAATAAAAAAATAAAAATTCTCCAAAAAACTAGGATTGAAATTTATTCAAACCCCATTTTTCTTTTTTGAGCCCAACCCGATTTGAGACCCAAAAGGGGATTACTAGGCTGAGCTGAACAACAACCACCTCTCTCTCCTTTCTTTTTCCTTTTCTTTCTTCTTCCTTCTCTTCCTCCTCCTATCATCGTCTCTATGGCGGTGGCACAACCGGCCAGGGGAGGAGGCCGGCCGGACCCCACCGGATGCCTCCCAGTGTTGGTGGGAGTCGTCACTTGTGGTTCGAGCCCGGTGAGCCGGCGGGCACACTACCAGGCCCGAACCAAGCTCTTCCTTTTTTCTTTCTTCTTTTTTTTCTTCCCTTGTTTTTTCTTCCTCCCGCCAACTCTCTCCTTTTGGCGGCGGTATGGCTAGCCTCCTCTAGCCGGCCGGACCCCACCGGATGCCGCTCCGGCTTCGGAGAGGGCCGTCGCCCATGGCCCAGGCCCGACGAGGCGGCGTGCACGCTGTTGGGCCCGAACTAATACGGAAGCCGGTTCAGCTCCCGCTATAGAGGGCCGCTCAGCAGCCCTCCTTCCCTTCCCTTTGACCGGCTCGAGCGGCCAGCCATCCCTCCACTGGGTTCCTCCTTCGCTGCGGCGGAGGGGCCCCGGCCTCCGATGCCCGGCCATGGTGCCACGACAGCGGTCACAGGGCCCCTCGCTGGCCCTCATCTCCCTTCTCGCTCTTCTTCTCTCTCTTGCTTACCTTGTCGGCATGGAGGGAAACGGTGGAGCGGGGCAGAGCCGAGCGGGGTGTCGAGCGAAGAGGGGGGCCGGTGCAGCCCCTCTTTAAGCCAGCAGCACACGCTGCAGCGTGCTGCCGGTGGGCGACCGCGTCGCTCGCGCATACGGCCTCTGCGGCGCTGTGCTGCTGCAGTCGCGCTGGTGTGCACGGCATGCCGCTCTATCTTTTTTCTTTTATATATATATTTCAACTGGGGGTTTACAATTGACATCTTCTTTGCAGAACTAGAATGGTTGTTGGAGTTGGATCAAAGCACATTGCAGGCAGTTTCATGGAGATCATTGAAGAGTATGGCTGGCAAGGACTTTGGGCTGGAAACACCATCAATATACTCCGCATAATTCCCACCCAGGCTATTGAGCTTGCCACATTTGAGTGTGTCAAAAGGACCATGGCATCAGTGCAAGAGAAATGGAAAGAAAATGGATGCCCAAAGGTGCAGATTGGTCATATCAATCTAGACCTCTCCTTTACATGGATTTCCCCAGTTGCTATTGGTGGTGCAGCTGCTGGCATTGTGAGCACACTTATCTGCCATCCTCTTGAAGTTATTAAGGTAAAAAGAAAGGTTGTACTGATGGTTAAGTATATCAGAATGTGGAAAAATATTACTTTGATATTGATCCAGTAACTTGCTACTTTCATATTACTTTGTGGCCTGAAGTAGAATTGTATATGGGAAATGTTCATTTTTCATTGTTACTTATTGTAGTTGTAGTTGTGATTTTCTAAAATTAGATTTTATTATTTTGGTCACTGAATTTCACAATTTTGGAAAGCATTTATCGAATCAGATTAAATTTCTCTCGCAGCATTTTTTCATATTTTTGCTACCAGTTTCTTTGTTTATTTTAATTCTAATTTACCATATATTTAGGTATGATTCAGTTTTTTGTAAAAAAATTCCAGCCATCAACAGACAATGCTATATTGTGGGTTCTAATATGCATAACCAAACTCAGTGGTAAGAGCCACATACAAGTGATCGGTTGGTGCATGATTTATGTTCTTAGTTTGCAGTAACACAAACACTTGAAGAGAGTCCTTGCTGTTTGGGAAATTATGGCTTGTCCTATTACATATCTTGTTTCCTTTGTATGATGCAGTGAATAGAATTCCTTTAAGTTTCACTAATTCTGGTACACAGTCTAATTCGAGAGTGAATATTTTCTCAAAAGACCTAGCTGATGATTACTTAAGCTAAATGGTGATAATGTATCTGAACCTTACCTACAGATTTGCTGGTTGGTAAAATATGTGCAGGAATATTTTCTTAAAATTTTCCATAAAATTAGTAAATATCATCCTTATTTGGATCATGGATCAGTTTCAGCAACATTGCATAGATCCAACAAATTTCTGGTCTGTGATATCCTCATGTAAATTTCAGGCATAAACTAAAGCCCATTGTATTATTTCCTATTCAAGACTAACAACCAGTGTCTGCTGTCAATTCAGTTTAAAACCAGACTTCATCTATCCCTTATCTAGGATGCAGCAACTATTCTGTAGCTCCACCTGACAGGCTACAGTGAGGGAGAAGAGGTCAGTAGAATCGGGCACATTTTTGCACAAGTGCTCTCTAACATGAGCAGGTGGTGTGAAGCTAGGCTCATCATGGCTATGGCCATTGTATGAGTGCTGTTCAGACAATAACCTTCTTCTGACCATCTTAGACTGGGGTATTGTAAAGCTTTTGGTAAAAGACAGTTCTAAGGTTTGGAGCAGAGCATTCTCAGTAAATTTAATTGTCCAACAAATATTGAGCTTGAAGGGTTCTTTGGTGTGGCAGATGGGTTGTCATCTGATCTTACTTTCAGACATTAATACTTCTTTTTCCTTCCAGTTCTTGACTCATGCTAAATGAATTCATTTGATGCTATATGCATATCTATGGCCATGACTGTTAGGTGACTCTTTATCTTCTAGGGTTGATGCGAGGGAATTTATGTTATAGCAACGCTTATATAAGAGCTACAATTGGTGTCTTGAAATTATGGTAATGCCAAACATTTCAGTCTTTGGTTATTAATCTGGCAGTCTCCAAGAAAGAGTGGGGAAAAGAGGTCTTGTGCATGGATCTGCCACATACAACTTATTCTAATTTTCTGAGACTATTGAAGGAGCACAGGGTGGTTTCTTTCAAGAGCACTAAGAGTCAATTGATCATTTAATTTCCCTATGGTGCCATTGACTGCATATTGGAAGGGTATTTTCTGATTTTTGTTTCAAATGTCCTTACTTCTCTTATTACTGTATTGCGTGCAGGATCGTTTGACTGTGAATCATGAGGTCTACCCCAGCATTAGCCTTGCTTTCAGCAAGATGTACAAGGATGATGGGATCGGTGGTTTCTATGCTGGCATTTCACCAACACTAATTGGCATGCTTCCGTACAGTACATGCTACTATTTCCTGTATGAGTCGATGAAGAAATCTTATTGCCAGGTGAAGGAGAAGAATTCTTTGAACCGTGCTGAGCTTCTAATTATTGGAGCTCTCTCAGGTGAGAGTTTGCTTAAGCATCATTCCCTGGCCCTTTTTTAATATTCTGAGTTGCATCCTATTTGGTTAAAGAAATGAAGCCGTGTGTCTTCATTTGTCAAAGGCCTGGGCAATATATCAGTCTTTTTTACCACTTGTTTTGTATTATTGGTAGAGATGAAAGCAAATAGGAAATATATCGGTCTTTTTTATTTACTTGTTTTGTATTATTGGCAAAGGTGAAAGCAAATGTATCCCTCTTATCAATTAGAGATTTGAAATGAGTGAAAAAAATAAAATAAAGTTCAATCTATTATTTACTGGAGTTGCTTTTGGTTCTTTGAATCTCATCAGGTTTTACTGCGAGCACAATCAGTTTCCCAATTGAGGTAGCAAGGAAACGGCTGATGGTTGGAGGAGCTCTGCAAGGGAGGTGCCCTACCCATATGGCAGCAGCCTTGTCGGATGTCATTCGTGAGGAGGGTCTGTTGGGTCTCTACAGAGGTTGGGGCGCTAGCTGTCTCAAAGTCATGCCTTCTTCGGGCCTCACCTGGATGTTCTATGAAGCATGGAAGGATATTCTGCTGGTGGACAGACCTCGGCTGTAACGTATGGGGACATCATCTCCATTTGTTCCTGGTGCATGATTCCGACAACATGAGGGATGATAATTTTTTTCCTTATTCCACCCATACTAGGATTTACGTTGGGAGAGAGAGAGAGAGAGAGGGTGGTGATCTCCCTAATGAAAAGTATCAACCAGTGCTGCTGGTAAATCTACATCACGGTTGATCATTCTAATGATGCTGGAACAAGTAAAAGGTAGTGGAAAAGTGGTAGTCATTAAATTTATTCAAGTTCCCGATATAAAGTTTGTTGGGCCTGGTGTGATGCTATCAAGGCCCAGGTGGGCTAACTTGTATTGGGCTGGGTTTGAGTCCAAGGGTTGAGATTAAATCAAGTCACGGGTGTACACGGGCTTGGGATTAGTTTAATCTCATTGGGTTAGTCCATGGGAGTTTTTTGTTGAGTCTGGGTCTGGCCCACTTCGTGGATGTATTTAAACTCTAGTCTCTAGGGTTTGGATAGAATAGAGAACAGATTCTTTTCTCCCAAAAAAAAAAAAATTCCCTTCTCTCATCATAGGGCGGCAGCCCTTTCTTTCTCCTCCCCATCTTTCTCCTTTTTCAAGAAGTAAACCTAACAGGATTAGAAATCCTTAGTTCTAGTTCTTGTTGAACGGGGAATCCCATTGCTATTCATCAAGGTCTAAACCTAACAGGATTGGGAATCCTTAGTTCTAGTTCTTGTTGAACGGGGAATCTCATTGCTATTCATCAAGGTCTAAACCTAACAGGATTAGGAATCCTTAGTTCTAGTTCTTGTTCAACAGGGAATCCCATTGCTATTAATCACAGGTCTAAACCTAACAAGTGGTATCAGAGCCTGGTTCAAGGAGTAATCTGGAGGCCTTCAAGGAGTTGAAATAATTTCAACAAAATCTCGTCAAGGTACTTCTCTATTTTATAAAATTTATTTTTGTGCATTTTTGAAATTGGCCATGGGGAGTAGCATAAAATTAGAGGTTGAGAAGTTTGATGGGAAGGGAAGTTTCTCCATGTGGAAAGTCCGGGTAGAGGACCTCCTTGTGCAGCAGGGTTTAGATCTGGTTTTGGAGGAAAGGCCAGATGGGATGACAGACAAGCAGTGGATTTCATTGGAGAAGAAGACATGTTCAATGATCAGGGGCTGTCTGGCGGATTCAGTCCTCTATTCAGTGCTGGAGGAGAAGACCCCGAAGGGACTCTGGACGAAGTTGCACACCCTCTATATGGGGAAGAATATGTGCAACAAGTTGATGTTGAAGAAGCGCCTCTACAGCCTTCGGATGTCAGAAGGTGGAGATGTGCTGGGTCACATCCAAATATTCGACCAGATGAGCAATGAACTTCTGAATGTCGGGGTCAAGATGGAGGAAGAAGATAAAGCACTTCTGCTTTTATGTTCAATGCCCACGTCTTATGACTCATTGGTCACAACACTGCTCTATGGGAAGGAGACATTAATTTATGAAGATATTGTCTCGGTGCTTCGGACGAATGAGCAGAGGGAGAAGATGACCAAGGAAGCTGTTCCCCAGGAGGGTCTATCAGTTGGGGAAAGGACAGGCAGAGGTAGGGGCAGGGACAGAAGTAAGTCTGGAGGACGATCAAAGTCCAGGAAAGGCAAGAGAGAGCTGAAGTGCTATAAGTGTGGAGAGGTAGGACATTTTAAGAAGAATTGTCCTAAGTGGAAAAATCAGAAGGGAGAAAAAGGAGGATCTGAGTCTGTGAGTACAGTTGCAGATCAGGAGGTGGAGGATGATCTCTTGGTTGTATCAGATGATCACAGGCACAACACAGAGATGTGGACCTTGGATTCAGCCTGTTCTCATCATTACACTCCCAACCGGTCGTGGTTCAGTACTTACACAGAGGTTGAGGAGGGGAATGTGACTCTTGGAGATAATCACCCTTGCAAGGTGGCAGGTATTGGCACAGTGAGGGTGAGGATGTTTGATGGTATGGTGCGCACTCTTACCAGTGTGAAACATGTTCCAGAACTCAAGAAGAATCTGGTATCACTGGGGTACTTGGAGCGGACTGGATACAGCTTCAGCAGTCGTGCCAGGAGTGGAGTTCTGAACATCTCCAATGGAGCCATGGTGGTGATGAGAGGGAGGAGGCTGGAAAATCTATACAAGATGGAGGGCTCTGTGATGACTGTGAAATCTGAGGTGGCAGCTGTGGAGCAAGATCCCCGGGATGTGTACAGGATGTGGCATTACCGCCTGGGCCACATGGGAGACAAGGGGATGAAAGAACTGAGCAAGAGAGGTCTGCTTCCAGACTTGAGTAGCGGAGATATGGAGATCTGTGAGCCTTGTCAGATGGGAAAGCAGAGGAGAGTACAGTTCTCAGTCAGCACAGCTAGGAGTGCTGAACCCCTGGAGTTAGTACACACAGATGTCTGGGGACCAGCCCCAGTTTCTGCAAGGAATGGGGCCAGATACTTTATGACCCTGATAGATGATTTCTCAAGGAAGCTGTGGATCTACTTTATGAAGGAGAAATCAGAGGTCTTCACCAAGTTCAAAATCTGGAAGGCTGAGGTGGAGAAGGAGCAGGGTAAAAGTGTAAAGTGTCTGAGGTCTGATAATGGCGGGGAATACACCAGCAGGGAGTTCCAGATTTTTGTGAGGAGTGGGGCATCAGAAGGCACTTCTCGGTGATGGGAACTCCTCAACAGAATGGGGTGGCTGAGAGGATGAACAGAACACTATTGGAAAAGGCAAGATGCTTAAGGCTGCAGGCAGGGCTTCCAAAGATGTTCTGGGTTGACGCAGTAGATGCAGCTAGCTACTTGGTCAATCGGTCACCGCACACCAGGTTAGATGGAGACATTCCAGAGGAGATATGGTCTGGAAGGAAGACAAGCCTAAACCATCTAAGGGTGTTAGGATGCACAGCATATGTGCATGTTGGAGCTGGGGAGCGGAGTAAGTTGGATGCCAGGTCTAAGAAGATGGTGTTCCTAGGCTACCCGCGAGGAGTCAAGGGGTATCGGCTATGGGACCCCTTGGAGAAGAAGGTTGTCATCAGCAGAGATGTAACCTTTGATGAGAGCTCAATCCTCCAGAACAGAAGTGGCATGGATGCACAGCAGGACTACAGGAGGTAGAACACGGTAACACTAGTCAGACAACCTCCTATACAGTTGTGCCATTTGCTAGTGGACCAGGAGGATTTGAGATTCAGGTGGAGAGGACTGACAGAGGGGGTAGAAGCCAGGGAGTTCAGCAGGATGCAGCTGGACAGGGGACTGATACTGGGATCGCACAGCAAAGGCCCAGGAGGAACGTGCGACCACCAGTTCGATACGGCTTTGAGGATTCGTTGTCATATGCCCTGGTGACAGCGAATGGAGACCCTTTCACCTATGAGGAGGCTATGGAAAGTCAGGATAGAGATAGGTGGATCCATGCTATGGCAGAGGAAATGCAGTCTCTTCACAGCAATAATACGTGGCAGGTGGTCCAGCTGCCACAAGGAAAGAAACCCATTGGTTGTAAATGGGTTTATCAGCGCAAGGAAGGAGCTTCAGAACAAAAGGGTATCAGGTATAAGGCAAGACTAGTGGCCAAAGGATACTCTCAGAAAGAAGGCATCGATTATGGTGAGATATTTTCTCCAGTTGTCAGGCACACTTCCATCAGACTATTATTGAGTATTGTAGCAGCTCAGGACTTGGAGCTGGAGCAGATGGATGTGAAGACAGCATTCCTCCATGGTCATTTGGAGGAGAGCATCTACATGGAGCAGCCACCAGGGTTTAGAGAACCAAGATTAGATGGGAAAGTCTGTTTGCTGAAGAAATCTCTGTATGGGCTGAAGCAGTCGCCGAGGCAGTGGTACAAGAGATTTGACACTTATGTTAGAGCATTGGACTTTTCATGTGTGAGTATGATTCTTGTGTGTATGTTAAATCTCTGGATGATGGGTCTAGGATGTACTTACTCTTGTATGTAGATGACATGCTGATAGCATGCAAGAGTAAGAAGGCTGTACAGGAACTGAAGATAGCTTTATCTCGGGAGTTTGAGATGAAGAATCTGGGGCCAGCCAGGAAGATCCTAGGGATGGAAATCATCAGAGATAGATCCAAGGTGTGCTGCATCTGAGTCAGGGTGGCTACATTAAAAGGATTCTGGAGCGATATGGGATGAAGGATGCCAAACCGACAGCACTACCTTTGGCAGCACATTTTTCCTTATCGAAGACCATGTCACCACAGACTGAGGTGGAGGCTCAGGAGATGGAGAAGGTACCATATGCTTCTGGTGTTGGGAGCCTTATGTATGCCATGGTATGTTGTAGGCCAGACATAGCCCATGCAGTGAGCCAGGTGAGCAGGTTCATGGCGCAGCCTGGTAGGGAGCACTAGCGAGCACTGAAGGGAATCTTCAGGTACTTGGTAGGTACAGTTGGGGTTGGTATTTGCTATGGACAGCAAGAAGATGCTGAGAGATCCAACTTATCCAAGGAGGCTCGTGGGCAGTTATATGGGTATGTGGATGCAGACTTTGGTGGAGATGTGGACACTAGGAGATCCACAACAGGCTTTGTGTTCAGCCTGTTTGGTGGTCCAGTATCGTGGAGATCATGTCTGCAGCCCATCACAGCCTTATCTACCACGGAGGCAGAATACATAGGTATCACAGAGGCAGCAAAGGAAGCTCTTTGGCTGAAGGGCTTGATGCTGGAGATGGGACTTGATCAGAAGGTTGTCCAGGTGCATAGTGACAGCCAGAGTGCTCTGATGCTTGCGCAGAATGCAGTCTATCATGCCAGGACGAAGCACATTGACCTCATATACCATAAGATCAGAGAGCTGATGGAAGATGGTGAGGTGGAGCTGGTGAAGGTACACACCAAAGAAAATCCAGCAGATGCACTGACTAAGGTTCTTCCACGGGACAGTTTTCAAAAGTGTATTTCGTTGTTAAAGCTGATGGACACAGTGGACGTGCTGAGGCCTTGAAAGCACCAAGTGGAGATTGTTGG
The DNA here is from genome assembly GCA_900491605.1 of Calamus simplicifolius. NCBI lineage: Eukaryota > Viridiplantae > Streptophyta > Magnoliopsida > Arecales > Arecaceae > Calamus > Calamus simplicifolius. The sequence goes on along the minus strand of UESW01002818.1, from coordinate 84,735 downwards.
GCCTGGTGTGCTATCAAGGCCCAGGTGGGCTAACTTGTATTGGGCTGGGTTTGAGTCCAAGGGTTGAGATTAAATCAAGTCACGGGTGTACACGGGCTTGGGGATTAGTTTAATCTCATTGGGTTAGTCCATGGGAGTTTTTGTTGAGTCTGGGTCTGGCCCACTTCGTGGATGTATTTAAACTCTAGTCTCTAGGGTTTGGATGGAATAGAGAACAGATTCTTTTCTCCAAAAAAAAAAAAAATTCCCTTCTCTCATCATAGGGCGGCAGCCCTTTCTTCTCCTCCCCATCTTCCTCCTTTTTCAAGAAGTAAACCTAACAGGATTAGAAATCCTTAGTTCTAGTTCTTGTTGAACGGGGAATCTCATTGCTATTCATCAAGGTCTAAACCTAACAGGATTGGGAATCCTTAGTTCTAGTTCTTGTTGAACGGGGAATCTCATTGCTATTCATCAAGGTCTAAACCTAACAGGATTAGGAATCCTTAGTTCTAGTTCTTGTTCAACAGGGAATTCCATTGCTATTAATCACAGGTCTAAACCCTAACAAAGTTAACACTGTTGGGTGAAATCATAATCGTGGCCTCAAAAAGATTCGCAGTGGCAGTTGGTGAAACTCGTTCTCAATAACCTCTTCTCTCCATCTTGCTGAGCTAGGAGACAGCCATTCTAATTTGTCTTTTAGAAAATTCTTCTCCCTGCCAGATGGTGTCCGGTGACATCACTTGTCTTGGAGTTGCATAACCAAGCAGCGATTGAAGACGAGAATTCATGAAAGTAGATCTGGCATTACGTGTGGGACTATTTTTCTCGTGTAAAAAATAATCGCATAGCTTATGTAGAGCCTCCTTATTTCTCAAGGAGTTCTTCTATGAAGGTATTTTAAAGAGGCACTGCTAGCATTCATGTTGCTAGAGCGTTGTACCTTTGGGGCCACAACTAGGCCTAGTAATGCTATATGCTGGTATACATTCCCAGATTTGCTCTCTCTGACCTTATTTTGTCTCCTACATCTGCAACCATTTTGTAGGTAAGCCTTTTTGTAAATTAAAATGAAACTCAATATTAGTTTTAAAAATCAACAAAGAGAGAGAGAGAGAGAGAGAGAGAGAGAGAGAGAGAGAGGGGATTCTCAACCGAGCTCGGTTCCTAATCCAATCCAGGTAGTGAAGCAGGGCTCGGCAGCCGGCCCCGCAACCACACTATAGACGCTAGCTCGGCCCGGTCCGATCCGCCCGACCTAGCCAGTTGGCACGGAAAAGACTTTGTACACCACCCCCGATGCAGCAAGGTCTACGTGGGCTGCACGTCTCTTCTGATTGGTTCACGTGGCTCCTACGTGGATGACCTGTCGGGCGGTATGGACTCTGCGTTCTGAACGTGACGGTCATTTAAAGCAGTTCGCTTTTTTTTAAAATTAGCGTGCGATGAAAATGCCCTTTCCCTCCATCCTAGCGCCATTTTACGTTGAATTTCATCTGTGCAAGAAGAACTCTCTTTCTTCCCCGGTCGAAAGAAAATATTTCAGCTTCAAGGCTGAAAAACCTGGCTACTGGAGTCTTTGTACAAAAACTTCTGGAGGAAATGTCATCCGCAGCACAAAGTAAAAAGTCTTTCTTCCACTTCTTTCTAAAGCTCCTTTATTACACCAATCGTTTTTTTTGTTAGAGTTAGTTAATGCGTGATCAAACCGTTTAATGCGCGGGTAACTTCCTTAGAACAAAATAGTTATGACATTTTGGGAGTCATAACTGTTTAGAGTTTACTGTTTTGTAAGCACGAATGTCATACTCTTTTAACTAGGATGTTATACCTCATGAACTGGGGGTCGTCAGAGTGGTTCGGCCTATATTCCCCGTTATTTCCTGTTCATATAGCTCTAGTGTCATCGTTAAAGCTATGACACCCCTGATATACTGTTAAGACACCGTAGTTATAAGCCTAGGACACCCGTTATCCAAACGAATGCTGGAGAAAAGCCTCGCGACACCGTAGTTACAATGCTACGATACCCATGCTTATAACCTTCGCGATCTTCGTATGTTGCTTTCCGGGGTGTCGTAGCTTGTTCTATGGGGTGTCTTTAAATGCTATAAAGGGTGTGTCGTGCTTATAAACGACGCTGGAGAGCAGGCCCGCAACACCCCGTATGGAGAACAATCCCCGCGATACCCGCTTTAACAGTCATGTCATCGGTGTCGTCACCTTAAAGCTAGGGTGTCGTAAGATGAGAACTGGGGTGTCGTTAACAGCCTGAGTCGGTGCTGTCATCGTTCGCGACACCCCAGTTGAAACTTCACGACACCCTAGCTCTCATCTGACGACACCCGTGCTTATAACTGACCACGGCGAGAAGGCCCGCGACACCCAAGTTACTAAAATTTATTTTTATTCATCACAAAATAAAAGAAAAAAGTACATGAGCCCTCACTGGGGCTTGTCATCTGCTTCGGTCGCTACCTCGGCGATCTAGCGTTGGAGGGACTCTACTTGCGACTTCAGCCGGCTGTTGGCCCAAAGCAGGACCTCGATTTGTCTCATTGAAACGGCCATGTATTGCTCGGCCGCCCTGTTGAGTCGCTCGCTGATTGCGAGCGACGACGCAAAGACCTCCGCATCGACGGTTACCGTTATGCGGCGGCTCCCATGGGTGCCAGTAGATCGCCCCTCGCCTCTAGAAGCCATCTCAGTATCAAAAAAGTTTGGAAGATCGGCTGAAAAGGTGATTAACGATGGCATTCCCCCATCCATATTTAAGGTACTCCTGGCGGGTGTTTCGATTGCCATGCACCACCATCTCAGTGGGCGGTTCACAGGAATCGAATCGGTGCGCCCCCCCCCCCCCCTCGTTGAGTTTCGAGGGATGGGGAATAGAAGAGAGTTTCAGGAAGCCAAATACTCAGTTACCGTAGTAAGTTTTACGTCGTCCCAAGAGGAAACCTCACGACACCCGAGGATGATTTGGATTTCGGCCGAAACTCCTTCGCGACACCCCACTTGAAACCTCACGACACCCTAGCATCAATGCTACGACACCCGTGCTTAGAACTGACCACGGAGAGAATCCCCGCGACACCCCAGGAGAATTGGATTTCGGCCAAAACTCCTTCGAGACACCCCTATTGAAAGCTCACGATACCCTAGATTTAAGGCGACGACACCCGTGCTTAGAACTGATCGTGCGGAGAATCCCCGCGACACCCCAGGGAGAATTGGATTTCGGCCGAAACTCCTTCGAGACACCCCTGTTGAAAGCTCACAACACCCTAGCTTTAAGGCGACGACACCCATGCTTAGAACTGATCACGGTGAGAATACCCGCGACACCCCTTGTCAAATTCAGCCGAACTCCTTCGCGACACCCCAGTTGAAATCTCATGACACCCTAGCACCAATGCTACGACACCCGTGCTTAGAACTGACCGCGCGGAGAATCCCCGCGACACCTCAGGGAGAATGGATTTCGGCTGAAACTCCTTCGAGACACCCCTGTTGAAAGCTCACGACACCCTAGCTTTAAGGCGACGACACCCGTGCTTAGAACTGATCACGGTGAGAATACCCGCGACACCCCTTGTCGAATTCAGCCGAAACTCCTTCGCGACACCCCAGTTGAAATCTCATGACACCCTAGCACCAATGCTACGACACCCATGCTTAGAACTGACCATGCGGAGAATCCCCGCGACACCCCAGGGAGAATTGGATTTCGGCCGAAACTCCTTCGAGACACCCCCGTTGAAAGCTCACGACACCCTAGCTTTAAGGCGACGACACCCGTGCATTAACAGTGAACCCACGGGTGTCGTCGCCTTAAAGCTAGGGTGTCGTGAGATGATAACTGGGGTGTCGTATTGTTTTAACCTTCGTGTCCTAAATCTAATCCTTTGTCAGCATATATTGACAACTAAATCTATGGATATCATTGTTCATGACTGTGTGCCTATATTTTCACAGTTGATGCTGAAATTGTAGATCGGAAAGAAATCGATAACACTCCTTTCTGCAGCTTATCGTCGTTCGCGACACCCAGTTGAAACTTCACGACACCCTAGCTCTCATCTGACGACACCCGTGCTTATAACTGACCACGGCGAGAAGGCCCGCGACACCCAAGTTACTAAAATTTATTTTTATTCATCACAAAAAAAGAAAAAAGTACATGAGCCCTCACTGGGGCTTGTCATCTACTTCGGTCGCTGCCTCGGCGATCTGGCGCTGGAGGGACTTTACTTGCGACTTTAGCCGGCTGTTGGCCCAAAGCAGGACCTCGATCTGTCTCATTGAAACGGCCATGTATTGCTCGGCCACCTTGTTGAGTCGCTCGCTGATTGCGAGCGACGACGCAAAGACCTCCGCATCGACGGTTACCGTTGTGCGGCGGCTCCCATGGGTGCCAATAGATCGCCCATCGCCTCTAGAAGCCATCTCAGTATCAAAAAAGTTTGGAAGATCAGCTGAAAAGGTGATTAACGATGGCATTCCCCCTATCCATATTTAAGGTACTTCTGGTGGGTGTTTTGATTGCCACGCGCCACCATCTCAGTGGGCGGTTCACAGGAATCGAATCGGTGCGCCCCCCCCCCTCGTTGAGTTTCTAGGGATGGGGAACAGAAGAGAGTTTCGGGAAGCCAAATACCCGGTTACCATAGTAAGTTTTACGTCGTCCCAAGAGGAAACCTCACGACACCCAAGGATGATTTGGATTTTGGCCGAAACTCCTTCGCGACACCCCACTTGAAACCTCACGACACCCTAACATCAATGCTATGACACCCGTGCTTAGAACTGACCACGGAGAGAATCCCCGCGATACCCCAGGAGAATTGGATTTCGGCCGAAACTCCTTCGAGACACCCTGTTGAAAGCTCACGACACCCTAGCTTTAAGGCGACGACACCCGTGCTTAGAACTGACCGCGTGGAGAATCCCCGCGACACCCCAGGGAGAATTGGATTTCGACCGAAACTCCTTCGAGACACCCCTGTTGAAAGCTCACGACACCCTAGCTTTAAGGTGATGACACCCGTGCTTAGAACTGATCACGGTGAGAATACCCGCGACACCCCTTGTCGAATTCAGCCGAAACTCCTTCGCGACACCCCAGTTGAAATCTTATGACACCCTAGTACCAATGCTACGACACCCGTGCTTAGAACTGACCGCGCGGAGAATCCCCGCGACACCCCAGGGAGAATTAGATTTCGGCCGAAACTCCTTCGAGACACCCCTGTTGAAAGCTCACGACACCCTAGCTTTAAGGCAACAACACCCGTGCTTAGAAATGATCATGGTGAGAATACCCGTGACACCCCAGGAGAATTGGATTTCGACCGAAACTCCTTCGAGACACCCCTGTTGAACGCTCACGACACCCTAGCTTTAAGGCGATGACACCCGTGCTTAGAACTGACCGCACGGAGAATCCCCGCGACACCCCAGGGAGAATTGGATTTTGGCCGAAACTCCTTCGAGACACCCCCGTTGAAAGCTCACGACACCCTAGCTTTCAGGCGACGACACCCATGCATTAACAGTGAACCCACGGGTGTCGTCGCCTTAAAGCTAGGGTGTCGTGAGATGATAACTGGGGTGTCGTATTGTTTTAACCTTCGTGTCCTAAATCCTAATCCTTTGTCAGCATATATTGACAACTAAATCTATGGATATCATTGTTCATGACTGCGTGCCTATATTTTCACAGTTGATGCTGAAATTGTAGATCGGAAAGAAATCAATAACACTCCAGGCCGTGCACCTTCACCCATTGCTCCAAATGCAGTGGATGATATTGTAGTTCCTCAAACTGGAATGGAATTCAATTCAGCTGATGATGTATATACGTTCTACAATGGATACGCGAAACGAGTTGGTTTTAGAATCACAACAGTGTGTAGCAGGGCCAACAACAAAAAATAACTTTGCTTCAAGCACCTGGCGTGTTGGAGGCAAGGAAAATCTAGAAAATCAGAGAAGAGTATGAATCATAGGGATACTGGGAAAGTTGATTGTATGGCATCCATAAAAGCAAGACTGAATGCTACAAGTGGTAAGTGGATATTGGATGAGGTTTTTCTAGAACATAACCATGGGATGTCCATAACATCAACTGGTTATCTACGGTCGCATAGGAGGATCAGCACACCAGAGAAGACAGAGATCAGCAATTTACATGCCGTGAATGTTCCGACGACTCAGATATACTCTGCCATAGCAAGGAGAAAAGGGGGCAGAAGACAATTGGATTTCACCGAGAAGGATGCTCGTAACTTCATTTGTCGCGAACGTCAGTCTAAGCTGAAAGAAGGAGATGCTCAGTCGATGGTAATTCATTTCGCTGAAATGCAACTCAGAAATCCCAATTTCTTCTATTCCTTAGACCTCAATGATAATGGTCATCTGAGGACTGTCTTCTGGATTCATCCAAGGTCAAGATTGGCATGCACATACTTCGGTGATGTTCTAAGCTTTGACTCAACGTACTTGACAAACAGATATCAAATGCCTTTTTGTCCATTCGTTGGGGTCAACCATCATGGACAGTCCACCTTGCTTGGATGCGCATTGTTGTCTGATGAGAGTACTGAGACATATAAATGGGTTTTTCAGACATGGCTGGATGCAAATGGTGGTCAAGCACCTATTGCCATAATAACTGACCAAGATAAGGCAATCGAGGCTGCTGTCAAAGAAGTTTTTCCTAACACACGACATCGATTTTGTCTTTGGCATATATTGAAGAAGATACCTGAAAAGATTGGCCACATTTGCACGGCAAATCCCAAGTTTATGGTTGATTTCGATGAGGCGATATATGATTCATTGACCATACAGTCATTCGAGGAAAGGTGGGCACATGTTATGGAGAATATAAAGAATGCAAGTCTATAGATTGGTTCAATGTCCTTTACGAATGTCGGGATAAATGGGTCCAGTTTACCTAAAGGATACATTCTTCGCAAGTTTGTATGTCATTGTCTTTGGTTCATGTTCGCGTTAAATGCTTTTTTTTTTTGACAAAATTTTGAACAGGGATATCATCTTCACAAAGGAGCGAGGGCATTAATCACTTCTTCGATGGGTTTATAAATTCGAAGACAACACTAACGGAGTTCATAAGTAAGTACGAAGATGCCTTGGAAAAAAGATACGAGGCCGAAAATGAGGAAGATAATAGGACGTTGCAAACGATTGCTTTCCTAAAGACATCATCACCTTTTGAGAGACAAGCTGCAGGAAGGTATACAAGGCGCATTTTCAAAAAATTTCAGAATGAGATCCTTGAAATGGCTGCATCAAATACAAAATTGATCAAGGAAGCTGGCAACAGTTGTTTATATTCCGTAAAGTCGTATGAAAGGATTGAAGTCGATGGAATGGGCAAGGAGATGATCAAAGATTATATCGTGTCATACGATAGAAATATTGAGGATGTCCAATGCCAGTGCCGATCCTTTCAGTTCAAGGGGTACCTGTGTAGGCATGCCCTGTTGGTTATTCATCAAAGTGACGTATTTCGTTTACCAGATAAATACTTCTTGAAGAGATGGTGCAAGGACATGAAATATCAATTCGACGAATTCGACTGCAATACTGAGGGTTATGATAAAAGCACACGAAAATCACGGTACGCAGTGACAATTTTTTAATTGAAATGTCTTAATATTTGTTATCGTTAATATTATGTTAATGATTGTAGATATAGTTTGCTGAGTCATCGGATGACGAAGCTCGCAAAGATAGCTCCATGTCTGAAGATGCATTTAATGTAGTGATGATGGTCTAACACCTATATTCAAAATTGCCGTGGATGCCAACTGCGCAGCTAAACCACGTATAGAGCTTGTAATTCAAGATCCAGAACAAATTAGGATGAAAGGTCGTCCGAGAGAGAACAGATTAAAGAGTGGAGTCGAGAAGAAGTCAAAAAGATCAAGGAAAAATCAGGTCAAGGAAAGAGCTGCTTCAAGCATCAGGCAGACTTGTTTGCAGTCTATTAATACTGAAGAGGACCTGGAGAGAATTATTCCGTCTTCCGAAACTTTGATGGACGAATTTGATGCTTATGTATTGAGTCAACTTACACAAGAGCATATATAAAACACGGGTGTCGTAACTTTTGAATTAGGGTGGCTTGGTCGCAAATGAAGTGCTTTCAAAATAGGGTGTCTATTTCAGTAAAATGAAGTGCTTTTAGCACGACGACACCCCAGCTCTTGGCTAACGACTCCCTAGCTCTTGCGTGGCGACACCCCAGCTCTTGGCTAACGACTCCCGAGCTCTTGCGCGGCGACACCCGAAAGGCGAAAACCTACGACATCCCAGTACTCGCGAACCGACACCGAAGATTTTAGCGCGACGACACCCCAGCTCTTGGATAACGACACCCTAGCTCTTGCGCGGTGACACCCGAAAGGCGAAAACCTACGACATCCCAGTACTCGCGAACCGACACTGAAGATTTTAGCGCGATGACACCCGAAAGGCGAAAACCTATGACATCCCAGTACTCGCGAACCGACACCGTAGATTTTAGCGCGACGACACCCCAGCTCTTGGCTAAAGACTCCCTACCTCTTGCGCGGCGACACCCGAAAGGTGGAAACCTACGACATCCAAGTACTCGCGAACCGACACCGAAGATTTTAGCGCGACGACACCCAGCTCTTGGCTAACGACTCCCTACCTCTTGTGCGGCAACACCCGGAAGGCGAAAACATACGAAGTCAAACATATGAGTACATCAAGGACACCCCTGCTCGCAACGATGATTCTTGTGCATTTGCATTAAATATTAATCAGTGTTAACATGAATAAATTACATTTAATTTTCATACAAAGAAGAATAAAAAAATTAAGAACATTTTTCTACAATGTCGCTAATCTTCTTGTTCAAGCCCTCTCTCAATATCGTCGCAGCTAAGTGTCGCCGGTAATCTCTGACTTCTCATCCGTGAAATCATCTTTATATCAGGATTGTCCCGTCAAGCAAGACATTCTATGTATCTCAGACAGTATAGGCCGCAATCCAGCGATTCGGTCGGTTGGCTTGGGCAATCCAAAATATCTTCCATCGGCCAAGTCATCGCTTCCTTCTTATCGCAGTAGATATGGAATATGTGGCCTAGAATTGTATGCCATTTCTTGCATTGGCCTTGTACTTCGGGTTGCGTTTCATTGAATTCAGGTGCATGAACACCTTTCTTTCCGTGTCGACAGCAACCAAATGCCAGTGCGAGTTATCAGAGTTTATTATGGTGAACAGAAACCGGAATTGGGCCTTATCTTCATCCAATACATTGTCAAATATCGCGGCCCCTGATGTTCCAGCAAGTTCATGAGTAGGTGATGAGGAAGTCAGACACAGAGCGGATATGAAAACTGATGCAAATATGCACTTATGGTATCGATCAGGATGCTCTATCCAGTTGCGCATCAAAAACTCCTGGCCGGAATCAATTATCTGCCAATGCAATGTAAACCGATTAATATAATTCTAAAATCAACAACTAGAACAGGTTTCTTGATATACTTACATCATCTATTATCATTTCATTGTTAATGAGATCTTGAAGATTTTTTCTTGTTACAACGCAGAAAACATATTTGTGTAGACGATCTCGTTAGTTAGTCGCTCGCTCAAAAAATTTTGAATAATAATTTGTCATCTTCGACCGTTGTGTTGGGCTTTGACGTGCCCACTGTCTTCGCTGACTTTTTAGGACGGGTTGTCTCATAACATTCTCCGACGACCGTGGATGCCTTATGCTTCCTCGGCTCTTTTTTAACCCTCCTAACAAGTGAAGGCACTCCAATTATTTCTATGTCCATATTATCATCCTTTGGCGCAGGGGTGCCAAGTTTATTATCGGATATGGACTCATCTTTATTTTCATTCCCATGCTCTGTTTTATCAGCCAATGAATCCCCCTCCAATCTCTTCTCCTCTGCTTTTGCATTCCCTGTCTCAATTGGATACTCGGATGAATGGTCCTCCTCCATCTTCTTCTCCTCACTATTTCCATTACCAGGCTTGCGGAGGACCAACTCCAGGGAATGCACCTTCTCTGTTTTCTCGTCTCCCTTGTCCTCCTCATTTATTGCATTACTTTCTTTCTGCCAGTGAACTGAGGAGGCTCTCAGCAATGGACAGCCTGTGCCTGACATTGTCGAGTTGATCCTTAACGCACTCCAATTCAGTCCTCAACTCGGCACATCCTGCGTAGCTATCCGTTGGTTGAGGGGCGCAGGTATCTGTTAGTTGAGGGGATGCTACATTCTGCTGAGTGAGAAGCTAGCGCTCTTCTGCCAATGGTACAGTAGCTCCCTCCATCTGCAACGCAGGATGATAACAAATTAATATTAAGTGAACATATTGACGCATTAAGTTGAAAAATATAGTCAGAGCAATGGAGCAATGTACTAGCTAACCAAGTCCTGAGGCTGCAAGTCGGCAACCCGAACCGATTGGATCTTCATTTGGTGGTCATACCACTTCAACAGCCGAGGCAGTTTATTAGGGTATGCTGGTTCTCGCATTGATGTATGCTCGAGGAACCACGCCTGAAATGATATTTTTTTGGATATTAAATAATGTAATATTACAAAAAATTTTTACTAAGAACACTAATTATGCGTCTCAATAATTCTTACCACCAGTGCTGCCGAGCATCCGAACAGGGTAGGCTGCCTCCTAACTTTTTTTGCATTCTTTGAGTGCACCGGCTCCTCGGAACGCAAGCAAGCAGCTATTTCTGGGAGAGCCAGAACAATCAACTCCTTCAGTGCCGAAGCCCAGTCGATGCTATCCAGTTGACTTAAGTCATCCAAGTGCTGGATGAGATATCGTGGACATCTCTGATTAGACTTTGGAGCCAAATACATGGCCAACATGTATGCGATCAAAGTCGGACGGTGTCTCGACATCCTCCTGTACTTTAGATGATCGGAGTTGAAATATCAACTTCTCCAAACCTTCTTGGCGAAGATCTAAACCCTGGCCAAACCGTCTGAACAACCTTCCGTTGAACATTTGGCTGGACGTGTCGATCTTCTTCCCATGAGCTGGAAGTCCCAGAATGAGTGCGACTTCGTCGGCACTGAATAGAACTGGCTTTCCGCAAAAAATGAACTCGTCGCCTCCATTGTAACATCTGATGATGTCTGCTAGCAGTCGCCCGTCGACTGTGAACGTCTGCATGTCAAAGAAGGCACCAAATGGGGTCCTTCGAATAAGTTTTGTATGCCATCTAGAGAACCCCATCCTCCAAACCTTCTGAACGTATACGGCCGGCCTGCAGCTATTCTTAAACAGCTGGGAAGCCTTCACTGGGGGGACTGGAACAATTTTATTGTCAACTGAAACAGGGGGTAAGACAGAAGACATACTTGTCATGAAATTTTAAGAGAGGATGTCATAATATTTTAACATAGTGATAAACATACATGAAGGAGCCGCATCCTCATTTGAACGAAGAACCATGTCCTTGCATTGTTCCGCCATTTTCTCCATTTGCTTCTTCTTTGTTCGCGGTCTTCGTCCACAAACGAAAGCACTCATCTCCATGAATGAAGTATACAGAAGAATGAACTATGGTACAAATTTAGGAGGGAAAAGAGACCAGTGGCTTCTCGAGCAAGAGACGAAGGATGGCTTCTTGAGCAAAAGGATGGCTTCTCGAGAAACAAACGAAAGTGCTTTTTCTAGGGTTTATGCCGACCTCAGAGAAATACGAAAGGACACCCGGATCGCCACGATCACATCACAGTGACCCCCAAACCCATAGGAACTGCCACGTTTTGCAACTTTTCTTGGAAAGATGGCATGGCTGAGTTACTAGGGTGTCGTCGAATTAGTACTAGGGTGACGTCAAATTCCCGCCTTGTTCAAGCATGGGTGTCGTCGCTTTAAAGCTAGGGTGTCGTGAGATTTCAACTGGGGTGTTGCGAAGGATTTACGGCCGAATTCGACTAGGGTGTCGCCGAAGACTCTCTATGTGGTCATTTGTAAGCACGGGTGTCGTCGTCCTAAAGCTAGGGTGTCGTGGGATTTCAACTGGGGTGTCGCGAAGGATTTACGGCCGAATTCGAACTAGGGTGTCGCTGGGATTATCTCCGTGGTCAGTTTTAAGCACGGGTGTCGTCTCCTTAGAGCTAGGGTGTCGTGAGATTTCAACTGGGGTGTCGCGAATGATTTTCGGCCGAATTCCACAGGGGTGTCGCGGGGATTCTCTCCATGGTCAGTTTTAAGCACGGGTGTCGTCGCCCTAAAGCTAGGGTGTCGTGATATTTCGACTGGGGTGTCGCGAAGGATTTACGGCCGAATTCGACTAGGGTGTCGCCGGGGACTCTCTATGTGGTCATTTGTAAGCACGACTGTCGTCGCCCTAAAGCTAGGGTGTCGTGGGATTTCAACTAGGGTGTCGCGAAGGATTTACGGCCGAATTAGAACTAGGGTGTTGCTGGAATTATCTCCGTGGTCAGTTTTAAGCACGGGTGTCTCCTTAGAGCTAGGGTGTCGTGAGATTTCAACTGGGGTGTCGCGAATGATTTTCGGCCGAATTCCACAGGGGTGTCGCGGGGATTCTCTCCGTAGTCAGTTTTAAGCACGGGTGTCGTCGCCCTAAAGCTAGGGTGTCGTGATATTTCGACTGGGGTGTTGCGAAGGATTTACGGCCGAATTCGACTAGGGTGTCGCCGGGGACTCTCTATGTGGTCATTTGTAAGCACGGGTGTCGTCGCCCTAAAGTTAGGGTGTCGCTGGGATTTACGGCCGAATTCAAACTAAGGTGTCGCTGGGATTCTCTCCGTGGTCAGTTTTAAGCATGGGTGTCGTCTCCTTAGAGCTAGGGTGTCGTGAGATTTCAACTGGGGTCGCAAATGATTTTCGGCCGAATTAGAACTAGGGTGTCACGGGGATTCTCTCGTGGTCAGTTCTAACGACGGGTGTCGTCGCCTTAAAGCTAGGGTGTCATGAACTTTCCACTGGGGTGTCGCGAAGGATTTTCGGCTGAATTTGAAGTAGGGTGTCGCGGGGATTCTCTCTGTTTTCCTATCATTACTTTCGAAGATCAAATGGGAGTCTCGAGAAATATGACTAGCATTCTTAAGCAGATGAAGGAAAAAAGGAGCCTTTTAAAAAGCAATTGACGAAGAGATAACGAAGGCAGCTGAGGCATTACAGACCTGGCCGAATTCAGAGAGAGAAGCGAACATCTGCGTGAGGTTTTGGCAAGGAAAAACTCATTGGATAAACTTTTATATTTGAAGACTCTAGTAGACTCCAGTAGCTAGGTTTTCAGCCTCGAAGCTGAAATATTTCTTGTCGACCAGACTCTCAGAGCGAGAGCGTAGGAAGGATTTTTGGTCGAAATCCAATCCTCCTGGGGTATCGCGGGAATTCTCTCCGTGGTCAGTTTAAAGGATGGGTGTCGTCGCCTTAAAGCTAGGGTATCGTGAGGTTTCCACTGGGGTGTCGCGAAGGATTTTCGGTCGAAATCCAATTCTCCTGGGCTGTTGCGGGGATTCTCTCCGTGGTCAGTTCTAACGACGGGTGTCGTCGCCTTAAAGCTAGGGTGTCGTGAACTTTCCACTGGGTGTCGCGAAGGATTTTCGGCCGAATTTAAAGTAGGGTGTCGCGGGGATTCTCTCTGTTTTCCTGTCATTACTTTCGAAGATCAAATGAGAGTCTCGAGAAACATGACTAGCATTCCCAAGCAGATGAAGGAAAAAAGGAGCCTTTTAAAAGCAATTGACAAAGAGATAACGAAGGCAGCTGAGGCCTATCTTACAGACCTGGTCGAATTCAGAGAGAGAAGCGAACGTCTACGTGAGGTTTTGGCAAGGAAAAACTCATTGGATAAACTTTTATATTTGAAGACTCTAGTAGACTCCAGTAGCCAGGTTTTCCAGCCTCGAAGCTGAAATATTTTCTTTCGACCGGAAAAGAAAGAGAGTTCTTCAACGTAAAATGGCGCTAGGATGGAGGGAGAGGGCATTTTCGTCCGCATGCTAATTTTAAAAAAAGTGAACTGCTTTAAATGGCCGTCACGTTCAGAATGTAACATCAAAGCAGAGCCATATCGTCCGATAGATCATCATGTAGAAGTCACGTGGATCAATCAAAAAAGATAGTACAGTTCATATAGATCTTGCTGTACCGGAGCAGAGTACAAAGTCTTTTCAGTTGGCACACCCAGATTAGCCGAGCCCGCCGAAGGGGTCATGGGCATTTTTGTCAAGCGATTAAATTTTCCGCGCGATAAAAAAGAGCGAGCGAGAGGATTAGGGTTTCCCCTATCTTCATACTGTTCGAGCGAAGAGCTTGGGCTAGGCTTAGGGTTTTCCATCATCTTGGACGGAATGGGGGTGTTCACCTTCGTGTGCAGGAGCTCCGGCGACGATTGGAGCGCAAAGCAGCTTTCCGGCGACCTCGAGGCGTCGGCTTCCTCGACCTACGAGCTCCAGCGGAAGCTCGTCCAGGCCGCGCTTGCCACCGACTCCTCTGGCGGGGTCAACTCCTCCTTCTCCATGGTCTCCCCCTCTTCCGCCGTCTTCCAGGTGATCGATCTGGCGATCCTTTTCTTTGTCTCGTTTTCGATTTCAGATTTCTTGTCGGGATTATGTTGCATCAGAATCGTACCTCGACTCTGAGTTAGGCTAGGGTTTCGCAAGGAATGTTTTTTTTTTTTTAAGAACCTTATGATTGGAGAGTTGGATTTTGGTATCGGATTGCATTGCATGACTTGTACCGAACGCATAGGTAGAACTTGTCGGGGTTGATCGAAAGGCTTAAGAATATTTACGCTGTGGGAGACCCATTTTCATGAAATCTTTATGCTTCGGAAGTATACTGAATAAACGATCTAGGTGCTTAGGGCTAGAGTTATGGAAATATGAAGTATTTTTTAGAGGAAATGTTGCTAACGGTGCGAGGGATTATTTGAAATCATATGGAAGGAGAATTCTGATAGAATGAATGCATATTTGATATGTTATATTGGTTCCTGTGTGCTATGAAACTGAAGTTGTCTTGTCCATTGTCCCATTTATGGTGCCACAGAGGCATCGTATGTCTCTAGAAGCATGATGAGACAAAGTTTTCAGTGATGGTGAATAATTGATTTGTTGAATGTAGCAGCATTGTTCCTTGTAAATAATGGTTGGTGAAGCTGAAAAAAGTTGCTTCTATTCAGAAGCATTGTTACTGCAACACTTGGAAGGAGGTGTGCAGCATAGGACTAGAGATCTCTGCGCAGATGGTTTTACGTTAAACTTTAGATAGCATTGCCCAGCAGACCATTGCTTGCATAAAGGTTCTGGAGTTCTTGATTAAGTATTTCGATACAAAAATGAAAAGAGCATATACATCTGAGTGTTTCCTTCAATGAAGGTTGGAGCTGGAGGTGCCTGATTTGTTTCTAGATGTCTTTGAGTTGGGTTGTCTAGGTAGCGGTGGTCATGTAAGATGATTCCCTTTCAATGGTTGTGGTTCTGTCTTAAATGCTTTGATAACTTTTGGAGTTTGGGACGCCAGCTGATGGGATGTTGGGAAAGGCTTACGTGGAGCACTTAGAAGCCCCATATTGATGTATCAAAAGAAACTTTACCAGTGGAGCAGGAGCCCTTCTGGATGGACGCCTATGTCCGGTACTTTACTGAGGGTACCCTCCCAGAAGATCCTGCCGAAGCTAGGAAACTTAAAAGACGGGCCCCAAAGTTTTTCATTATGGAGGGAAAGCTCTACCGAAGGTCGTTCTCATACCCTATCCTTAGGTGTGTCGGCTCCACCGACGCCAATTATATTCTGCGGGAAATACACGAAGGGATATGCGGAAGCCATCTGGGGGGCAGGGCTCTCGCATATAAAGCTCTACGTCAGGGGTATTATTAACTGACAATGAAGAAGGATACATTCGAACTCGTTAAGAGGTGTGACAGCTGCCAGCCATGCCAACATCCAACATCAGCCGGCGTCCCAGCTGACCCCTCTAGCTGCACTATGGCCCTTCGCACAGTGGGGCATGGACATCCTGGGACCGTTCCCTCCTGCCTCCGGACAACGCAAGTTCTTAGTGGTGGCCGTCGATCATTTTACTAAGTGGATCGAGGCGGAAGCTCTTGCCAAGATCACGGAAGCCAAAATAAGGACTTTCTTATGGAAGTCTGTGGTGTGCCAGTTTGGGCTACCGCACACCCTCGTTACAGACAACGGCCGACAGTTTGATAACACGGCCTTCGGAAATTCTGTGATGGCCTGGGCATCCATCATCGATTCACCTCAGTAGGACATCCCCAAACCAATAGCGCAGCCGAGGTGACCAATCGCATCATCCTCAAGGACTCAGGGCTCGGCTAGATAGCTGCAAAGGGCGCTGGGTGGAAGAACTTTTCAGTGTGCTGTGGGCCTACCACACGACGCCGCGAGCACCTACTGGGGAAACCCCTTTCAGCTTGGTCTTTGGGACCGAGGCGGTCATCCCAGTGGAAATAGGAGCTCCCAGTCCCCGGACGGAATTATACCACGAAGAAAGCAACTCAAACCAGCTGAGGGCTGATCTGGATTTGGTGGAAGAATTGCGAGACCAAGCACAGCTTCGCATGGCAACGTTCCGTCAGCGAGCGGCCAAGTACTACAACGCTTGGGTGCGACCCAAGACATTCCGTCCTGGAGACCTCGTTCTGCGAAGAGCTGAAGTATCAAAGCCGACTGAGGGGGGCAAGCTGGCACCAAAATGAGAAGGACCATACCGTGTCAAGGAGGTACTACACCATGGGGCATACAAAGTCGAAGGGCTAGACGGGAAACCGCTCCCTCGCACTTGGAACGCCGACAACTTACGCCGGTACTACCAATAGAACACTATCATCATTAATTTGAATCTATTTGATAAATGAATGATCAACATGTTTACTTACTTTCGGATGAGTATGTTAACACCAAAGACCGGCGCCCAGCGTCGGCAACAAAGACCAACTCCGCGTTGGCACACCAAAGACCGGCGCCCAGCGTCGGCAACAAAGACCAATTCCGCGTTGGCACACTAAAGACCGGTGCCCAGCGTCGGCAATAAAGACCAACTACGCGTTGGCACCAAAGACCGGATTCGCTCCGGCAGCCAAAGACCGGCGCCCAGCGTCGGCAACAGAGACCAACTTCGCATTGGCACACTAAAGACCGGCTCTGCGTCGGCATATTAAAGACCAACTCCGTGTTGGCATCAAAGATCGGATCTGCCCCGGCAGCCAAAGACCGGTGCCCAGCGTCGGCAACAGAGACCAACTCCGCGTTGGCACACCAAAGACCGGCACCCAGCGTCGGCAACAAAGACCAATTCCGTGTTGGCACACTAAAGACCGGCTCTGCGTCGGCATATTAAAGACCAACTCCGTGTTGGCATCAAAGACCGGATCCGCCCCGGCAGCCAAAGACTGGCGCCCAGCGTCGGCAACAGAGACCAACTCCGCGTTGGCACACCAAAGACCGGCGCCCAGCGTCGGCAACAAAGATCAATTCCGCGATGGCACACTAAAGACCGACACCCAGCGTCGGCAACAAAGACCAACTACGCGTTGTGTGATACCCCCACAAGGTTAGGCTATTTTTTTCTTTGCGGAAGCGTACCCTAGTAGGTGTCACCGGCCTTAGCACCCCTGTACTAAGTCAGCCTCACCAGCAGCGTGCATGCAATGAACAAAACACCCACTCCACAGCAATAAGACACACCACAACGCAGCTATCTACGGGAATAATCCCAACCCCTTTTATTAAACACTAATTAAAGAGGAATACAAGGCTTAGACTTACAAATCCCTCACCTCGTCTTAGGCATACAAGTAACACACCAGCCCGCGAACACTCCAGGGTAAACCCTCAGCAGATGCTCTGTGCTCCGTCTTCCTCCTCACGCCCGTGTGGTGGATGGCGAAGCTTGAATCCCCTCCTGGGATTCTGCGAATTCTCTCGAACTCTCGCGTATGCTTGAATTCTGGAATCTGGAATTCTCCCCACGGTTGACCGTGCTCCTTAAGTAGCTGCGCTGCTCCCTTGTGATAACGCACGCCATGGCTAGATGGATAAGGAGATAAGGCCTATCCCCTTAATCTGATCGGCTGCCAGCTGCTTAGGATGGCTTAGAGATAATGTTCTCCTTTATTTTCTCCACCTAATCGCTGCTTGGATAAGATAGGCTTAGAGATAATGCTCTCCATTATCTTCTCCATCTAACCGCTGCTGGCTGGATAAGATGGCTTAGAGATAATGCTCCACATTATCTCTTCCTAGATTCGTGCTCGCTGGCCATCCTCCACGCCATCTTCTAGAACCCTTCCAGAAGTTCGCTGAGGTTGCCATGCTGTGCACGCCTCTGATCTGGACGCTCATCCCAGCCGCTCGGTCATATCCATCTGGCGCGTGATCTCCGCCCGCCATCGCCGCTGGCCGTCCCGCCACT
Organism: Calamus simplicifolius; assembly: GCA_900491605.1. Lineage (NCBI taxonomy): Eukaryota > Viridiplantae > Streptophyta > Magnoliopsida > Arecales > Arecaceae > Calamus > Calamus simplicifolius. The sequence goes on along the minus strand of UESW01002818.1, from coordinate 66,283 downwards.
GGGCGCGCAATCTGCGCCCAGCTGATCGCTGTCGGGACGCTTGCTGGCCGGTCTGGGCGCGCGCCGGGCTAGCCTCCTGCCAGCCCGCGCGCCCAGCGTCACCCGGGTCCGCGCGCAGGGCCAGCCTCGCTGTCCCGCGCGCGCCTGCGCCGCCGCTGTGCCGCCCGAGCGGGAGTCCCGCTCGGCGTAGGAGTCTCGGTCGTGGCCCGCCCGCCGTGCTGAAACTCGCGCTCGATGCTGCGCCCGCGCGTGCCGCCGCGCTGGGAACGGGCGCGCATCTGGCCTGGCGCGCGGCTCGCCAACCTCGCTCGCGCTGCGCCGTGCTGAACTGGAACCGCCAACCTCGCCGCTCCATGGTTGGCCGCGCGCATCCCTCGCGCGTCAGCTGCCAACCTCGCAAGCGCTCGGACGCCTGCTTTGCCCGCGCCTGCGCGCGCACGGGCAGCGCCTCGGCCCTCCTGGCCGGGCGCTCTACTGGGGCGGTAACAATCCTCCCCCACCTGAAGGCGCCGACGTCCCCGTCGCTGTCCCTCAAGTAGGCCTGGATGTCCTCTTCGAACTGCCAAAGTTCTTCGGCCCGCCTCCAGGTGGCATCGGTTGTATCTTCTCCATGCCACTGGACCAAGTACTCCGTGTACTGGGGTCCCTGACTTGTGCCTATCTTCCTGTCCGCTAGGATCCTCCTGATCCTCGCAAACCTCGGTCGGATGGCAGGGCGCAGCCTGCCTGGCACCTCTATCTCGTCTGGCGTCAGATCTCCATGGTAGGGCTTCAGGAAGCTGACATGGAAGACTGGGTGGATCTTCAATCTCGCCGGTAGGGCTAGCTTGTAGGCCACCTCTCCCACACGCCTAATGACCTTGAAAGGACCATCGTACCTTGGTAGAAGAGCCTTGTGAAACTTTCGTTTGGTAGACTTTCGTAGAAGGTAGGGCGTGATCTTCAGCATCACTAGATCTCCAACCTGGAACTCGACCTGTCGCCTATGCGCGTCCGCGCGCATCTTCATTTGCATGGCCGCCCGCACGAGGCTGTCGCGCGCCTTGGCGATGCGCTCGGTCCTGTCCCGCGCGAAGAGGTGCGCCGCGGGGCGGTCCGTCGTAAGAGCGCGCCACCTCCAAGGGTGTCCTAGGCTGATATCCTAGGCACAGCTCGGCTGGACTCTCATCTGTTGCTGATGACCGGTTGAGGTTGTAGAAAACTGCGCCGCGTCAAGCAACTCCAGCCAATTGCGCTGACTTGCGGTCACGAAGTGCCGCAAGTACTCCTCGAGCAGTGCGTTCACCCTCTCGGTCTGGCCGTCCGTCTGGGGGTGATACGCCGTGGAGAATTTCAAGTCTGTGCCCACTATCTGAAAGAGGGTGGTCCAGAACTTGCCTGTGAAGCGGACGTCGCGGTCGCTGATGATGTCGCCTGGCAAGCCAAAGTACTTGACCACGTTGGCGAAGAACAGCCCGCGCACATCTCTGCCGTGCACGTCTCGGGTACCGCCATGAAGATGGCGTACTTCGAAAATCTGTCGACCACCACGAAGACTGCGCGCTTGCCGTCCACCTCCGGGAATCCCATGATGAAATCCATCGAGACGGACGCCCACGGTCGCGCCGGGACTGGCAAGGTTGCAGCAGTCCAGCCGGCCGCTTGCGCTCCACCTTGTCCATCTGGCATGTCAAGCAGCTGCGCACGTATGCTTCGACATCTCTCCACATTTTCGGCCAATAGAAGTCGCGAGATAGTAGGGCGTACATCCGCTCCATGCCCGGATGTCCCGCCCACTTCGAGTCGTGGGACTCTTTTAGAAGGTCGCGCCGCAGGGCTTCATTCCTCGGCACGACCAGTCTGCCTCCCTTCGCGCGGAGCAGACCATCCTCGATCCAGAAGCGCCTCACCGCGCCGCTCGCTGTGTCGCGCACCAGCCTCGCATACTCCACATCCGTCTGGGCGCCTCCCGGATGCGGTCGCTGGTGCTCGCCTGGACTGTGGCTATGGCAGCCACATACTCCTGCACTACTTGGCGGCTGAGGGCGTCGGCCACCTGATTTTGGCGCCCCGGCCGATGCTCCCAGTCAAAGTCGAATTCCGCCAAGTATTCTTGCCATCGAGCCTGCTTTGGTGTTAGCTTGCGTTGCGTCTTGAAGTAGGTGTTGGCGACGTTGTCGGTGATGATTTTGAACTTCGTCCCCAACAAGTAGTGGCGCCACACCTCCAAGCAGTGGATGACCGCCGTCATCTCCTTCTCGTGTGCTGAGTACCGCGTCTCAGCATCCTTGAACTTCCGGCTCTCATATGCCACCGGGTGGCCTGCTTGGATCAAGACTCCGCCTAGCGCACGGTCGGATGCGTCCGTGTGCACTTCAAAAGGATCTTCAAATTTTGGTAGCTGCAGCACTGGCTCTGTAGATAGGGCCGTCTTCAGCCTACCGAAGGCCTCCTCGCAATCTGAGGACCACTCCCACCTCTGCTCTTTTTGAGCAAGTCGGTCAAGGGGCTTGCTAAAGCCGAGTACCCCTTGATGAACCTCCGGTAATAGTTAGCGAGCCCTAGGAATGATCGCAGCTCGCTAACTGCAGTAGGTGCTGGCCAGTCCAGGATGGCCCGGACCTTGGCGCTGTCCATCCGTATCGCGCCGTGGCCAACAACGTGACCGAGAAAGGCTATCTCGGTCTGTGCGAATGCGCACTTCTCCTTCTTGATGTAGAGGCGGTGCTCTCGAAGTCTCCTCAGCACGCGCCTCAAATGCTCCACATGTTGTTGCAGATCACCACTGTAGATGACAATGTCGTCGAGGTAGACTACGACAAAGTCGTCGAGGAAGTCGTATAGGACGTCCGTCATAAGGTTGCAGAAAGTTGCTGCGTTGGTCAGGCCGAATGGCATGACTAGGAATTCAAAAGATCCATACCTAGTCACGCATGTCGTCTTTGATTCGTCCCCTGGCGCAATCCTCACTTGCCAATAGCCGGATCGAAGTCGAGCTTGCTGAAGTACTCCGCCTTCGCAAGTCGGTCGAACAAGTCTGCTGCGTTGGGGACCGGGTACCGGTTCTTGACAGTGACCTTGTTGAGCGCGCGGTAGTCCACGCACATCCTCAGCGTGCCGTCCTTCTTCCGCTGGAAAAGGACCGGCGCTCCGTATGGCGCGCGCGAGGGTTGAATCAGCCCGGCCGCCAGCAATTCATCCAGTTGGGCGCGCAGCTCCTTGAGTTCGGCCGGCGCCATGCGGTAGGGAGCTTTGGCTGGCGCGCGCGCACCTGGTTCCAGCTCAATGCGATGGTCGTGCGCGCGCCTCGGCGGGAGTTCCTTCGGCAGCTCGCCCGGCATCAAGTCGGCGAACTCTTTCAGCATCTCCCCCACCGGCGCAGGCACCTCCTCTGCATCTGCCGCGTCGGGCTGGACCTGGATCAGCGCGGCGACATAAGTTTGCTCTCCCTTGCGCAGGCCCTTGCTGATCTGCTTGGCGGACAGCAGCCCGCCTGGCGCTGTGCTCCCCTTGGCGTCGGACCGCGCGCGCTGATCTGCCGTCTGGCGCGGTCTGGCGCCTTGCTGCTGGGCGTCCTTCTGCTGGGCAGCGGGCGCCGACCCGCTGCTCTCCTTCGGCGCGCCCTCCTCTGCTGGGCGCGCCACAGTGGGCGGTGGCGCTGATGACACGAACCCGGCACAGTCCTCCAGGCCGATCATCAGCCCACCGAGATGTGGCAGATCATGACCTTGGCTGCCTTGAGAAACTCCAAGCCAAGGATGATCTGGAAATCATCAAGTGGGATCACCAGCAGCTTGCATGGGCCCTTCCACGGTCCAAGCTCCATGTTCACTGTGGTAAGGCCGTCTACTCTTGCTGCCCTCGAGTTGACGGTCTTGATAAGGGTTGCGCAGGTGGTGTTGCGCAATCCTAACTCCTTCGCAACGTCGTTAGCGATGAAGTTGTCGGTGGCTCCCGTGTCGATCATGGCCCTCAGCTCGTGGCCATTCACCTTCACCTTTGCAAATAGAAGCCCTTTGTGGGATGGCGGCTTCTTGGTGACAAGCGCGTTGAGCGCTTGCAACGGGTACACCCGGGAGGGTTCTTCATCCTCGCTGGACTCCTCGGCCAACTGGGAGATCAAGGCCGTGAGCTTGCTCTTCTTTGGGCAGTCCTTTGCCCGGTGTGGGGCTCCGCAGATGAAGCACCCTGAAGGCCGCTCAGCGTTGGCCGTGGCATCCTTGGATTGTAGAAGAGGTCCCTTCTCTTTTCGGACAGCTGCCTTCTTCTTCTTCTTTTTCTCCTTGAGAAGCGGCGGCTTGCCCTCCTTGGCTTTGGCTTTGGTCTTGCCTTTGCCCTTATCGCCAAGGGCGGGGGTGGGCGCCGTGGAGCGGAAGTCGACGAGGCTCTCGGCAGCAGCCATCGCCGAGTTGAGATCTTTAACTCCTTGCCTTCGCAGCTCCACTTGTGCCCAGTTCTGCAACCCCGACGTGAAGTTAAACAGCTTGTCGGCCTCCGACATGTCAGGTATGTCCAGCAGCAACGAGCTGAAGTCTTTGACATAGTCCCTGATGGAACCAGTCTGCTTCAGCCGTTTCAGTTGATCCCTCGCAACCCAGATTACGTTGTGGGGAAGAAACTGAATCTTCAACTCTTCCTTCAAGGTTTCCCAAGAAGTAATTCCTGGCCGGCCGGCGTTGCGATCCTCCGCGCTGCGAGTTCGCCACCAGAGCTTGGCGTCGCCGGCTAAGAACAGACTCGCGAGGCGAATTCGCCGCGCCTCGGGTATGTCCATGGATGCGAAGTACTCTTCTAGGTCCCACACAAAATTCTCCAGCTCTTTGGCGTTGCGCGCGCCGCTGAAGGGTTTTGGGCTCGGGCACCCGGAATTGGGACGGGTGGGTGTGATCCGCCGGGGCTGGCGCGCGCCTTCTCGTCGCAGCGTCTCGACTTCGGCCGTCAGCTCCGCATGCGGTTCAGCACTTCTTCCATCTGAGCGTCACGCTCTTCTCCCGTTGGCCTTGAGTGGAGGAACTCGGCCCGGCTCCATTGTCGGCTGCCTCCGAGATCCTCTGCTGAAGTTGTTGAATCTGCTGCTCCTGTTGCACAGATCTAGTGACCAGATCTGAGAAGCCGTCCTCGGGAGGGATCCCGATGATGGTCTCGATCCTCGCTATACGATCTGTGTTGCTTACCATTGTGGATTGTGGTTTGGCTTAAACAAAGGCTCTGATACCTCTTTGTGACACCCCCACAAGGTTAGGCTATTTTTTTCTTTGCGGAAGCGTACCCTAGTAGGTGTCACCGGCCTTAGCCCCTGCTAAGTCAGCCTCACCAGCAGCGCGCATGCAATGAACAAAACACCCACTCCACAGCAATAAGACACACCACAACGCAGCTATCTACGGGAATAATCCCAACCCCTTTTATTAAACACTAATTAAAGAGGATACAAGGCTTAGACTTCACAAATCCCTCACCTCGTCTTAGGCTTACAAGTAACACACCCGCAGCCCGCGAACACCCCTGGGTAAACCCTCAGCAGATGCTCTGTGCTCCTTCTTCCTCCTCACGCCCGTGTGGTGGATGTAGAACTTGAATCCCCTCCTGGGATTCTGCGAATTCTCCTTGAACTCGCGTATGCTTGAATTCTGGAATCTGGAATTTCTCCCCACGGTTGACCGTAGCTCCTTAAGTAGCAGCGCTGCTCCCTTGGTGATAACGCACGCCATGGCTGGATGGATAAGGAGATAAGGCCTATCTCCTTAATCTGATCGGCTGCCAGCTGCTTAGGATGGCTTAGATAATGTTCTCCTTTATTTTCTCCACCTAATCGCTGCTAGCTGGATAAGATAGGCTTAGAGATAATGCTCTCCTTTATCTTCTCCACCTAACCGCTGCTGGCTGGATAAGATGGGCTTAGAGATATGCTCCACATTATCTCTTCCTTGATTCATGCTCGCTGGCCATCCTGCACGTCATCTTCTAGAACCCTTCCAGAAGTTCGTTGAGGTTGCCATGCTGTGCACGCCTCTTATCCTGGACGCCATCCTCATCTGGATAAGTCCACCGCCGCTCGGTCATCTCCATCTGGCGCGTGATCTTCGCTCGCCATCGCCGCTGGCCATCCCGCCACCTGGGCACGCAATCTGCGCCCAGATTATCGCTGTCGGGACGCTTGCTGGACGGTCTGAGCGCGCGCTGGGCTAGCCTCCTGCCAGCCCGCGCGCCCAGCGTCACCCGGGTCGCGCGCATAGGGTCAACCTCTTGCCGTCCCACGCGCGCCGCACCTATTGCTGTGCCGCCCAAGCGGAAAACCCGCCCGGCGTAGGAATCCTCGGTCGTGGCCCGCCCGTCGTGCTGAAACTCGGCGCGCTACTGGGGCGGTAACACGTTGGCACCAAAGACCGGATTCGCTCCGGCAGCCAAAGATCGACGCCTAGCGTCGGCAACAGAGATCAACTCCGCGTTGGCACACTAAAGACCAACTCCGCGTTGGCACACTAAAGACCGGCTCTGCGTCGGCATATTAAAGACCAACTCCGTGTTGGCATCAAAGACCGAATCCGCCCCGGCAGCCAAAGACCGGCGCCCAGCATCGGCAATAGAGACCAACTCTGCGTTGGCACACTAAAGACCGGCTCTGCGTCGGCATATTAAAGACCAACTCCGCATCGGCGCTAAAGACCAACTCCGCGTTGGCGCTAAAAGACCAACTCCGCGTTGGCGCTAAAAGATCAACTCCGCGATGGCGCTGGCGCTAAAAGACCAACTCCGCGATGGCACACTAAAGACCGGCTCCGCGTCGGCGTATTAAAGACCGGCTCCGCGTCGGCGTATTAAAGACCGGCTCCGCGTCGGCGTATTGAAGATCGGCTCCGCGTCGGCATATTAAAGATCGGCTCCGCGTCGGCATATTAAAGACCAACTCCGCGTTGGCGCTAAAGATCAACTCCGCGTTAGCGCTAAAGACTGGCTTCGCGTCGGCATATTAGACCAACTCCATGTTGGCACCACAGACTGGCTCTGTGTCGGCATATTAGACACTGGCGCCCTGCGTCGGCACTAAAAGTTGGTTCCTTGTGCTGGTATCTGGGACAATATGTGGCTCAGTCACATTCTTTGTAATCAATCTGACAAGACACCACTGGTTGGTGATTCATAACAGCTGACTCAGCTGAAGCTGATTATGACCAAAGGTGCACAGCAAAAAAAAAATTCATTGATAGCTAAAAGGCTACAAAGTTGCCGACTCAAGTCAGGCACAGATCGATACAAAAAGAAAAACTAAAGCCATTAAAGGTCATCCGGGGCTGGGACATCATCCTCAGGAATGTCATCAGGCTTCAGTCCCTCAATATCCTCTAGGTCGTAGAGTTCCTGGATTTTATCCTTGCAGTCTTGAAAGCCGGCGTCATAAGCAAACGCCGCTGACTCGGCCACCTCCTTATCGAAGGCTTTGGACTTTCTAAAATCCTCTACGGCATCGGCAACTCTTTTTTCCGCCTCGAGAGCTCTTTTCTCAGACTCAATGGCCCCCCTCTGGGCCTCTGTCACCGCCGCCTCCAGATCTACAATTTTGGCGACGCATTGGCGGGTGGCCTCTTTGGCCGCATCTGTCTCAATGGAGGCTGAACTTAATTGGGTCTTTAAAACACACACCTCCAATTCTACCACCTTCAGCTTCTCTTCGGCTGTCCTTTGCTTCTCCTCGGCAACTTTCTGTTTTTCCTCGGCCACCTGAGCATTATCCAGCTCATTGGCTGCGCGGCGCTGGGCAACTTCCAGCGCATACTCAGCCTTTCTCGGCTCTCAGCCGGATGACATCGATTTCACCCTTTAGGGTGGCCCGAGTATCCTCCAGAGCCATCTTCGCCTTTTCCGCCTTGACTTGGAGGGACAACATCTCCTCCGCGCTTGGTCGATGGCGGTGTCGCTTAGGGTCCAGAGGTTCTTCAGGGCGACTAGAGAGTTCAATGCCTGAAGGAAATGTCAAGGTGAGAAAAAAAAAAGGAAAAGAGATGATAATTGAGTAGAAGCTCACCCAGAGATGCGCCACTGATGCTTCGCGGAAGAAGGTGGCTCTCCCCTGACCCCGGAGAAACTCTTGCACCTCAACCACCGTGGCTTCCTCCAAGGTCCGTTCAGCCCAGCGGCTGTGGTTCGCCAACAGCGATTGGAAGGAAGGATCGACGCCCTCTCTCCCTTGGCGTTGGGCCTACAGAGACAGATTCCGCCTCTGAACCTGCCGCCTCCGACCCCTTGACTGGTGGAGGCGCTTCAGCTGTTGCCCCCATGGGGGGCAGGATAACTGCTGGAATCGTCACTACTGCCGCAGGAACTTGTTCCGTCTCTACGGCTTTGGGCAAGGGCGACGGTGCCCTTGTAATCCTCTCAGGAGAAGGGTCGAGCAGGATAACCGGAGGAGCTGAAGCTGAAGATCTTCCCTCTAGCTGGCTCCGTTCTACCTCCTTGCCGGTCTCGGCCCTTACCACTTCTGTCATGGCGGGCTCGTCGCCTTGGGTCCTGGCCGCCTCGCACGTGTGCGAGGATTCCACGGTTCTGGCCCCCTTGGCCTCGGTCTCACCAGCGTCGGCCCTAAAACTTTTTCAAAACCTTTGCACGCAGGGGCTTCACGACTTTAGCCCCTCCAGCGTCGGCCCTCTCTGTATCAACCCTCCCTGCGTCGGCCCTCCTCGGGACTTTAGCAATGGCGCTTCTTTGGGTAGGAAGCACGTCCCCTGTAACCTTCCTCTTCCTGTGAACCTTCCTCTTCCTGGTGGCCACCTGCTTGAGCTCATGAAGCGACGGCGCCATCCCTATACAGGCGAAGAGTAGTTAAAAAAAAAAAAAAGAAAAGAGGAAGAGGAAAAGAAAAAGAAGAAAAGTAAAAGGGGAAGAAGAGAGGCGAGTGATCAAGTGCTCACCCCTCGAGGGAATTAAACCGGCAAGACGAAGGTTCTCCTCGGCTAAAAGCATGTTACACCGAGGGATGTCGGCAGTCAGAAGCTGCCCAAATGCCATCCGATCTCGTGGAAGGATGGAGGGATCCCTATTAGCGTCAATGTTGGGTATCCCCCAGCTTCCACGAACCCCACTGATATCAGCAAAGAAGAATTTGTCCTTCCACCCTTTGACGGAAGTAGGAAGGCACAATTTGAGGATCCTATTAGACCTAGGGGTGAAGGACCACCAACCCGATTGCTTGCGAAGGGTGTAAAAGCTGCGGAATAAAGAAATACTGGCCTCAATGCCTTGCAGGTGGCAGAGTACCAGAAAATCGACGATGGTTCGGATTGAGTTGGGAACTAACTGGGAGGGTGTCAAAGAGTATCGGTCCATGAGATTGAGAATAAAAGGGTGGATAGGCAACCGAAGCCCGGCCTTAAAAAAGGCTCCGTACAAAGCAGCCCTTCCGAACGGGAAGAAGTTACCCTGTCATTGGGGGCAGGGTGGAACAAACGAAGGTCCGATGGGAAGCTATATTTGGCTTTTAGGTTTACTAGGTCTTGAGCTGAAATAGCGGAAGCAGTCCCTTCAGGGGACTCCTTGGCGACCCTGGAAGGACCGGCAGCCATCGAATGGCTCCGGACGGAAATCCGTCGGCCGGCCGGACGACTCCCGGTTAGGGGACGAATGACTGACCGCTGCTTCGGTGAAGGGCGGTTAGAGGAAGGAGTAGACCATTGGCTTGGTAAGGAATCGGGAGTCTGAGAAGGGTTGTGGGAACCTCCCTAGGAGCCAGAGATGGTGCAAGAAGGTGAGGAAACCATAGGAACTAACCTGGAAAACTCGAGCTAAAAACGGAGCACGGGGAGAGAATGAACACGGGAGACAAATGGATGCTTGCGGAAGAAAGGGGGAGGATGGGAAGATAAGGGCGATTTTTCCTCATAACGCCATTTCAGATCTCACCCCACAATCGTTCGATCTGACCACGCGTCCATCTTCAATTGGGAGGCGTTTCGACGGCCTGCCAACGCGAAAAACTCGAAAAGACCACCGATAAAAAGGGAGACATTAGCTTTATCACAATGATACCGCTCGCCTTTTCGTAACGCTGCCCGAGGGAAATCCTCTCTAATCCCAACAAAGGCGAAATAATGACGCGAAAACCGGCCGCCTAGAGGATATTAACACCCCTTTCGCGGGTAGGTGAACGCTCACCCATCTCAGGGGCGGGGGGGCATCTGATACGGCTGACCATTTTCTCTGGTGATATTATCTTTTGCACGGTTTTTAAAAGCAATGATGTGACAGCAAAACCCCCTTCAGCGTCGGCCTTCAGCGTCGGCCCCAGTGCTGAGACTTTGGCTCCGGCCTCCAGCGCTGGGGCCCAGCATCGGCCTTTGGGTGATATTATCTTTTGCACGGTTTTTGAAAGCAATGATGTGACAGCAAAACCCCCTTCAGTGTTGGCCCCATGCGCTGGGGCCCAGCGTCGGCCTTCAGCGTCGGCCACCAGCGTCGGCCATCAGCGTCGGCCCTCAGCGCTAAGACTTTGGCTTCGGCCTCCGGCGCTGGCATCCAGCGTCGGCCTTCAGCGTCGACCCTAGCGCTAAGACTTTGGCTTCGGCCTCCGGCGCTGGAATCCAGCGATGGCCCCCAGCGTTGGCCTTCAGCGTCGGCCCCCAGCGCTAAGACTTTGGCTCCGGCCTCCAGCGCTGGCATCCAGCGACTGCCCCAGCGTCAGCCTTCAGTATCTTTCACATGCACAATGACCAGTCTCATACAACGGATCCGTGATCTAAGGTCTACTGCCGAGCACCTCGCTCGCCGAAATCATGGGCAAGTGTTAGCTCGATCGGCAGTTACCGCTATAAGCGGCCCTTATCCAGCAACAACCCAACGACTTGCCGTTCGATGAAACATCACAACAGGAAAGATTCGACGGTTCCAACAGAACGAGGTAAACGGGATCCCAACAGGTATAAAAAGAGGACCCGAGCTCCATGCGAGGGGGACTCTCTCTCTCTGGCTTCCTCTTTAAAATCTCACTTAGATATAATCTCCCTGTTCCATGACTCGCTGACTTGGGCGTCGGAGGGTCCCCGCCGAAAATACCGGTCCGGGACTTTTTTGCAGGCTGCAGAAGGAAGACAGCGACTTTTCTATGCTCACCACAATCCTAGCCCATTCGACGTTCATCATAAGTGAGTTGGCGGCAACAGATTGGCGCGCCAGGAAGGGGGGCAGTTCACACGGGAGGAAGACGAAAGTTCTCCCCGTGACCCCACCAATTTTGCAAGGGAAACGATGGTGACCACACGAGCACAGGAGGCTTCCTCCAGTCAAGCAGCCGGGCGCATTCCACGGGCTGAGCATTTGGAGGCCAATCTCCATGTTCCGCCCCCTGCGCAGATGAGCCAACTTGACCGGCTCGAAGCTCTGGCCCACCAGGTCCAGGATCTGACGACAATGGTCCGGGGGCTGCAAGAGCATCATTTGGCTGCTGCAACTCAGCCCCCTATGCTTGACGAAGGAATGCGGGGAACAGTCCAGTCTCACCAAGGTGGGACTCCGCCTGAGGTCTCCCACCGCTCACCCCCCGAACCTCATCACCGAGGGACCTCGAAGCGACGGCGGTCCCCTTCTAGCCACTCCGGTCGTTCCCACCACCGGTCGAAGGAAAGAGAGTCTAGGCGGGCGCGTTCTTTGCGCCGGAGATCTTCTTCAGCTCCTTCCTCTGATTCATCCCAAGATGGCACTCTCCAGAAAACCACCCGTCGGGCCGAGCGAAGGCTCGACGAGTATCACCGACGGTTGGACGAGCTCAGCCGCCGGATTACCGACCCTTACGGGACGGCTTATGAGCGCCGTCCCCCGCTTTCCCATCATATCATGAAGGAGCCGGTCTTGCCCCGGTTTCGTCTCCCCCAACTGGATCCATACGATGGGACGACGGATCCCCTTGACCACCTGGAGAGCTACAAGGTCCTTATGCAGGTCCAGGGAGCGACGGACTCCCTTTTATGCGTCGCCTTTCCGGCCACTCTCCGGAAAGCGGCGCGTGCGTGGTACTCCCGCTTGCCCCGTGCAGTATCAACTCATTTCGGCAGCTCGAGCGATCTTTCCTGGCTCACTTTGATGCCTGTCGAAAGATCCCGCGAGTGGCAGATAGCCTCTTTGCTGTTCAGCAGAGGAGTAGCGAGACCTTGAAGGATTTCGTCGCTCGATTTAAGGAGGCGGCGTTGGAGGTGTACAACCTGGAAGATTCTGTGGCCACTTTGGCCCTGAAACGAGGACTTCGCCCATCCAGGTTCGCGTATTCCCTGGATAAGAAGCCTCCGAGTTCCTATGCTGAGCTTCTAAGCCGAGCCCAAAAGTACATCCATGCCGATGAGGCGGATTCTTCCAGGAGGGAAGTTGACAAGAACCTCAGTAATAAACCACCGCCTACTGAACACGCCGGTGCACGACCTCGTAAGCCCGAGCCTCCACGCCGTCCAGATCGCCGACCACAGACACTGGTTCCTAAGGAGCAATTCACCCCCCTCATGGCTCCCATCTCTCACATCCTGCTGGAGATAGAGGAGAACCTTATTTCAAGCGTCCGACTCCCTTGAAGTCTGGGGCCCCCGCAACAAGGAGTTTTATTGCGGTACCACCGAGACTACGGCCACGACACCGAGGATTGCCGCCATCTAAAAAAGGCCATTGAGGAGCTGGTTCAGCAAGGCCACCTAAGCAAATTTGTTCGACGGGGAAATCTCCCCGCGTTGGGCCCCCGGTGCCTCCGAGTCGCCCGACTGGCGTGGATAATGCTCCAACTGAAAAGACTATAGCTATGATTTCCTGGGGAGCGGATGGTGGTTCGAAGAGGCAGCGAGAGGGAATAGACTCTGTAATTCCTTTCTTCGGAAAGGATCTAGATGGGGTAGTTAATAAACATGACGACAGCGTCGTGGTGTCCATGACTATAGCCAAACATCCTGTAAAAAGAATTTTAATTGATAGTGGGAGCTCGGTGGATGTCTTGAGCTATGAGGCTTTTGTTCGGATGAACTTGTCAAGATCTTTGCTCCGACCCGTTGCCGCACCGCTAATGGGCTTCACTGGAGATTCGGTGAACGTGAGGGCGAAATTGCCCTCCCGGTCATGGCTGGAACTCCTCCATGTCAGAGCACTGTGGTTATAAATTTCTTGGTGGTCCGGGTCCCACTGGCTTACAACGCTATCTTGGGAAGACCAGGGTTGAATCTGCTGGATGCCGTAATCTCCACTAAGAGGTTATTGGTAAGGTTCCCCACCAATGAAGGGTCGAGAAATGAAAGGGGAGCAAAGCCCACTTCCGCCTTGCTACCATTTGTCTCCCAGCCCGCTGAACGCGGCGTCGGCGACAGCCTCTGAGTCACTCGATCCTCGGGAGTTGGGAAGAAGGGGAGAGCCGGCAGAGCACCTTCTAACCCTCCCCTTGGGTGATGACCGGCAAGGACTGTTCAGGTGGGGGCATTGCTCCCAGAGGAAGCACGCCATCAACTTCTTACTTTCCTGCGTGCCAACACTGACGTCTTCGCATGGTCGTCCTCAGACATGCCGGGCGTCCCTGAAGAAGTAATCACCCATCGACTTAACCTCAAGCCAGAGTGTCGGCCGGTCCGACAGAAAAAAAAGAAACTTTGCTCCAGACAGACAGAAAGCTATCGACGAGGAGATCCGCAAGTTAATGGCTGCGGGCCATATTCGGGAGGTCCACTACCCCGAATGGCTGGCTAATGTGGTGCTAGTCCGCAAGACCAACGGAAGCTGGAGAATGTGCGTAGATTTCACCGACCTCAACAAGGCATGCCCTAAAGACAGCTTTCCCCTGCCCCGAATCGATCAACTGGTGGACGCTACATCCGGCCATGAGGTCCTTAGCTTCATGGATGCTTTCTCTGGATACAACCAGATCCGGATGAATCCGGCGGATGAAGAAGCTACCTCCTTCATAACTGAGAAAGGGTTATATTGCTACAAGGTAATGCCTTTCGGGTTAAAGAATGCGGGAGCCACTTACCAGAGGCTGATGAACAAGGTCTTTGAAGGTCAGATAGGACGTAATATGGAAGTGTATGTGGATGACATGTTGACAAAAAGCGTTCATGCACTGACCACATTGCGGACCTAACGGAAACTTTTGACAACCTTCGTCGGTACCAGATGAAGCTGAACCCTCGTAAGTGTGCATTTGGGGTGACAGCCGGGAAGTTCTTGGGCTTCATGGTAACCCGGAGGGGGATCGAAGCAAACCCGGACAAAGTCCAAGCCATCTTGGACATGAGGCCTCCTGCCAATAAGAAGGAAATACAGCGCCTGACAGGAAGGGTAGCCGCCCTAAGCCGCTTCCTATCCAAGTCCGCTGAAAGGTGCCTACCTTTCTTCAAGGCGCTTCGCAGAGTCAACAAGTTCGAATGGACGAAAGAATGCCAGGAGGCGTTCGAAGGGTTAAAGGAATTCTTATCTACCCCGCCACTGCTAGCCAAGCCGACGGGGGAGAAGAACTCCTTCTATACCTTGCGGCCTCTCCTGAAGCTGTTAGCTCTGTGCTAGTTGTGTGGACACCGATGGCACACAAAGGCCAGTATACTATACGAGTAAGGTGCTTCACGATGCAGAGACCCGATATTCAAATATGGAAAAGATCATCTTTGCATTGATCGTGTCTGCCCAGCGTCTGCGGCCGTACTTCCAAGCCCACCCGATCGCGGTGATCACAGACCAACCTCTGAAGACAGTTCTTGCTCGTCCAGATACTTTCGGCCGGCTGGCAAGGTGGGCCCTCAAGCTGGGGGAGTTTGATCTATCTTTCCGCCCCCGTTCGGCCATGAAGTCTCAAGTCTTGGCAGATTTTTTGGTCGAATGTACTTGGGGAATGGAGCAACCTAAAGAACCTCCTACGGACACTCAGCCCCTCGGAACCAGTGATGATGAATGGGTCCTTCATGTGGATGGGGCATCGAATTCTCAAGGGAGCGGAGCAGGCCTCATCTTGGCCAACTCGGATGGGGTTGTGACCGAGTGTGCACTTCGCTTCCTCTTTCCAGCCACTAATAATCAGGCGGAATATGAAGCTTTGTTATCCGGTGTGAGATTGGCTCGAGAGCTTGGGGTGAAACGCCTTAGGGCATTCACCGACTCCCAACTGGTTGCTGGCCAGATTACAAAGGAATACGAGGCAAGGGATCCCATCATGGCCCGCTACTTAGATATGGTGCACGTTTCCCCCTTTACTCACTTCAGCGTCAGCTACATTCCTCGACAGGAGAATGCTAGAGCCGACGCCTTATCCCGTCTTGCTGCCTCAGCTGATGGGATGTTGGGAAAGGCTTACGTGGAGCACTTAGAAGCCCCGAGTATTGATGTATCAAGAGAAACTTTACCAGTGGAGCAGGAGCCCTCCTGGATGGACGCCTATGTCCGGTACTTTACTGAGGGTACCCTCCCAGAAGACCCTGCCGAAGCTAGGAAACTTAAAAGACGGGCCCCAAAGTTTTTCATTATGGAGGGAAAGCTCTACCGAAGGTCGTTCTCATACCCTATCCTCAGGTGTGTCGGCCCCACGCCAATTATATTCTGCGGGAGATACACGAAGGGATATGCGGAAGCCATCTGGGGGGCAGGGCTCTTGCATATAAAGCTCTACGTCAGGGGTATTATTGGCTGACAATGAAAGAGGATGCATCCGAACTCGTTAAGAGGTGTGACAGCTGCCAGCGTCATGCCAACATCCAACATCAGCCGGCGTCCCAGCTGACCCCTCTAGCTGCACCATGGCCCTTCGCACAGTGGGGCATGGACATCCTGGGACCGTTCCCTCCTGCCTCCGGACAACGCAAGTTCCTAGTGGTGGCCGTCGACCATTTTACTAAGTGGATCGAGGCGGAAGCTCTTGCCAAGATCACGGAAGCCAAAATAAGGACTTTCTTCTGGAAGTCTGTGGTGTGCCGGTTCGGGCTACCGCACACCCTCGTTACAGACAACGGCCGACAGTTTGATAACACGGCCTTTCGGGAATTCTGTGATGGCCTGGGCATCCATCATCGATTCACCTCAGTAGGGCATCCCCAAACCAACGGCGCAGCCGAGGTGACCAATCGCATCATCCTCCAAGGACTCAGGGCTCGGCTAGATAGCTGCAAAGGCGCTGGGTGGAAGAACTTTCCAGTGTGCTGTGGGCCTACCACACGACGCGCGAGCACCTACTGGGGAAACCCCTTTCAGCTTGGTCTTTGGGACCGAGGCGGTCATCCCAGTGGAAATAGGAGCTCCCAGTCCCCGGACGGAATTATACCACGAAGAAAGCAACTCAAACCAGCTGAGGGCTGATCTGGATTTGGTGGAAGAATTGCGAGACCAAGCACAGCTTCGCATGGCAGCGTTCCGTCAGCGAGCGCCAAGTACTACAACGCTCGGGTGCGACCCAAGACATTCCGTCCTGGAGACCTCGTTCTGCGAAGAGCTGAAGTATCAAAGCCGACAGAGGGGGGCAAGCTGGCACCAAAATGGGAAGGACCATACCGTGTCAAGGAGGTACTACACCATGGGGCATACAAAGTCGAAGAGCTAGACGGGAAACCGCTCCCTCGCACTTGGAACGCCGACAACTTACGCCGGTACTACCAATAGAACACTATCGTCATTAATTTGAATCTATTTGATAAATGAATGATCAACATGTTCACTTACTTTCGGATGAGTATGTTAACACCAAAGACCGGCACCCAGCATCGGCAACAAAGACCAACTCGCGTTGGCACACCAAAGATCGGCGCTCAGCGTCGGCAACAAAGACCAATTCCGCGTTGGCACACTAAAGACCGGCGCCCAGCGTTGGCAACAAAGACCAACTACGCGTTGGCACCAAAGACCGGATCCGCTCCGGCAGCCAAAGACCCCGGCGCCCAGCGTCGGCAACAGAGACCAACTTCGCGTTGGCACACTAAAGACCAACTCCGTGTTGGCATCAAAGATCGGATCCGCCCCGGCAGCCAAAGATCGGCGCTCAGAGTCGGCAACAGAGACCAATTCCGCGTTGGCACACTTAAGACCGGCGCCCAGCGTCGGCAACAAAAACCAACTACGCGTTGGCACCAAAGACCGGATCCGCTCCGGCAGCCAAAGACCGGCGCCCAGCGTCGGCAACAGAGACCAACTCCACGTTGGCACACTAAAGACAACTCCGCGTTGGCACACTAAAGACCGGCTCTGCGTCGGCATATTAAAGACCAACTCCGTGTTGGCATCAAAGATCGGATCCGCCCCGGCAGCCAAAGATCGACGCCCAGCGTCGGCAACAGAGACCAACTCCGCATTGGCACACTAAAGACCGGCTCTGCGTCGGCATATTAAAGACCGGCTCCGCGTCGGCATATTAAAGATCAGCTCCGCGTTGGCGCTAAGACCAACTCCACGTTGGTGCTAAAAGACCAACTTCGAGTTGGCGCTAAAGACCAACTCCGCGATGGCACACTAAAGACCAACTCCGCGATGGCACACTAAAGACCGGCTCCACGTCGGCATATTGAAGACCGGCTCCGCGTCGTCGGCATATTAAAGACCGGCTCCGCGTTGGCGCTAAAGACCAACTCCGCGTTGGCGCTAAAGACCAACTCCGCGTTGGCGCTAAAAGACAAACTCTACGTTAGCGCCACAGACTGGCTCTGTGTCGGCATATTAGACACTGGCGTCCTGCGTCGACACTAAAAGTTGGTTCCTTGTGCTCCTATCTGGGACAATATGTGGCTCAGTCACATTCTGTGTAATCAATCTGACAAGACACCACTGGTTGGTGATTCATAACAGCTGACTCAACTGAAGCTGATTATGACCAAAGGTGCACAGCAAAAAAAAAATTCATTGATAGCTAAAAGGCTACAAAGTTGCCGACTCAAGTCAGGCACAGATCGATACAAAAAGAAAAACTAAAGCCATTAAAGGTCATCCGGGGCCGGGACATCATCCTCAGGAACGTCATCAGGCTTCAGTCCCTCAATATCCTCTAGGTCGTAGAGTTCCTGGATTTTATCCTTGCAGTCTTGAAAGCCGGCGTCATAAGCAAACGCCGCTGACTCGGCCACCTCCTTATCGAAGGCTTTGGACTTTCTAAAATCCTCTACGGCATCGGCAACTCTTTTTTCCGCCTCGAGAGCTCTTTTCTCAGACTCAATGGCCCCCCTCTGGGCCTCTGTCACCGCCGCCTCCAGATCTGCAATTTTGGCGACGCACTGGCGGGTGGCCTCTTTGGCCGCATCTGTCTCAATGGAGGCTGAACTTAATTGGGTCTTTAAAACACACACCTCCAATTCTGCCACCTTCAGCTTCTCTTCGGCTGTCCTTTGCTTCTCCTCGGCAACTTTCTGTTTTTCCTCGGCCACCTGAGCATTATCCAGCTCATTGGCTGCGCGGCGCTGGGCAACTTCCAGCGCATACTCAGCCTTCTCGGCTCTCAGCCGGATGACATCGATTTCACCCTTTAGGGTGGCCCGAGTATCCTCTAGAGCCATCTCCGCCTTTTCCGCCTTGACTTGGAGGGACAACATCTCCTCCCGCGCTTGGTCGATGGCGGTGTCGCTTAGGGTCCAGAGGTTCTTCAGGGCGACTAGAGAGTTCAATGCCTGAAGGAAATGTCAAGGTGAGAAAAAAAAAAAAAAAAGATGATAATTGAGTAGAAGCTCACCCAGAGATGCGCCACTGATGCTTCGCGGAAGAAGGTGGCTCGGCTCTCCCCTGACCCCGGAGAAACTCTTGCACCTCAACCACGTGGCTTCCTCCAAGGTCCGTTCAGCCCAGCGGCTGTGGTTCGTCAACAGCGATTAGAAGGAAGGATCGACGCCCCCCTCTCCCCATGGCATTGGGCCTACAGAGATAGATTCCGCCTCTGAACCTGCCGCCTCCGACCCCTTGACTGGTGGAGGCGCTTCAGCTGTTGCCCCCATGGGGGGCAGGATAACTGCTGGAATCGTCACTACTGCCGCCGGAACTTGTTCCGTCTCTACGGCTTTGGGCAAGGGCGACGGTGCCCTTGTAATCCTCTCAGGAGAAGGTTCGAGCAGGATAACCGAAGGAGCTGAAGCTGAAGATCTTCCCTCTAGCTGGCTCCGTTCTACCTCCTTGCCGGTCTCGGCCCTTACCACTTCTGTCATGGCGGGCTTGTCGCCTTGGGTCCTGGCCGCCTCGCACGTGTGCGAGGATTCCACGGTTCTGGCCCCCTTGGCCTCGGTCTCACCAGCGTCGGCCCTAAAACTTGTTCAAAACCTTTGCACGCAGGGGCTTCACGACTTTAGCCCCTCCAGCGTCGGCCCTCTCTGTATCAACCCTCCCTGCGTCGGCCCTCCTCGGGACTTTAGCAATGGCGCTTCTTTGGGCAGGAAGCACGTCCCCTGTAACCTTCCTCTTCCTGGTGGCCGCCTGCTTGAGCTCATGAAGCGACGGCGCCATCACTATACAGGCGAAGAGTAGTTAAAAAAAAAAAAAAAGAAAGAGAAAGAGGAAGAGGAAAAGAAAAAGAAGAAAAGTAAAGGGGGAAGAAGAGAGGCGAGTGATCAAGTGCTCACCCCTCGAGGGAATTAAACCGGCAAGACGAAGGTTCTCATCTGATCAAGATGGCGCCGTCGCTTCATGAGCTCAAGCAGGCGGTCACCAGGAAGAGGAAGGTTACAGGGGACGTGCTTCCTGCCCAAAGAAGCGCCATTGCTAAAGTCCCGAGGAGGGCCGACGCAGGGAGGGTTGATACAGAGAGGGCCGACGCTGGAGGGGCTAAAGTCGTGAAGCCCCTGCGTGCAAAGGTTTTGAAAAAGGGCGGCCTAAAAGGGCCGACGCTGGTGAGACCGAGGCCAAGGGGGCCAGAACCGTGGAATCCTCGCACACGTGCGAGGCGGTCAGGACCCAAGGCGACAAGCCCGCCATGACAGAAGTGGTAAGGGCCGAGACCGGCAAGGAGGTAGAACGGAGCCAGCTAGAGGGAAGATCTTCAGCTTCAGCTCCTCCGGTTATCCTGCTCGACCCTTCTCCTGAGAGGATTACAAGGGCACCGTCGCCTTTGCCCAAAGCCGTAGAGACGGAACAAGTTCCGGCGGCAGTAGTGACGATTCCAGCAGTTATCCTGCCCCCCATGGGGGCAACAGCTGAAGCGCCTCCACCAGTCAAGGGGTCGGAGGCGGCAGGTTCAGAGGCGGAATCAATTATCATCTCTTTTCTTTTTTTTTTCTCACCTTGACATTTCCTTCAGGCATTGAACTCTCTAGTCGTCCTGAAGAACCACTGGACCCTGAGCGACACCGCCATCGACCAAGCGCGGGAGGAGATGTTGTCCCTCCAAGTCAAGGCGGAAAAGGCGAAGATGGCTCTAGAGGATACTCGGGCCACCCTAAAGGGTGACATCGATGTCATCCGGCTGAGAGCTGAGAAGGCTGAGTATGCGCTGGAAGTTGCCCAGCGCCGCGTAGCCAATGAGCTGGATAATGCTCAGGTGGCCAAGGAAAAACAGAAAGTTGTCGAGGAGAAGCAAAGGACAGCCGAAGAGAAGCTGAAGATGGCAGAATTGGAGGTGTGTGTTTTAAAGACCCAATTAAGTTCAGCCTCCATTGAGACAGATGCGGCCAAAGAGGCCACCCACCAGTGCGTCGCCAAAATTGCAGATCTGGAGGCGGCGGTGACAGAGGTCCAGAGGGGGGGGCCATTGAGTCTGAGAAAAGAGCTCTCGAGGCGGAAAAAAGAGTTGCCGATGCCGTAGAGGATTTTAGAAAGTCCAAAGCCTTCGATAAGGAGGTGGCCGAGTCAGCGGCGTTTGCTTATGACGTCGGCTTTCAAGACTGCAAGGATAAAATCCAGGAACTCTACGACCTAGAGGATATTGAGGGACTGAAGCCTGATGACGTTCCTGAGGATGATGTCTCGGCCCCGGATGACCTTTAATGGCTTTAGTTTTTCTTTTTGTATCGATCTGTGCCTGACTTGAGTCGGCAACTTTGTAGCCTTTTAGCTATCAATGAATTTTTTTTTTTTGCTGTGCACCTTTGGTCATAATCAGCTTCAGCTGAGTCAGCTGTTATGAATCACCAACCAGTGGTGTCTTGTCAAATTAATTATACAGAATGTGACTGAGCCACATATTGTCCCAGATACCAGCACAAAGAACCAACTTTTAGTGCCGACGCAGGGCGCCAGTGTCTAATATGCCGACACAGAGCCAGTATGTGGCGCTAACGCGGAGTTTGTCTTTTAGCGCCAATGCGGAGTTGGTCTTTAGCGACAACGCGGAGTTGGTCTTTAGCGCCAACGCGGAGTTGGTCTTTAATATGCCGACGCATAGCCGGCCTTTAATATGCCGACGCAGAGCCGGTCTTCAATATGCCGACGCAGAGCCGGTCTTCAATATGCCGATGCGGAGTTGGTCTTTAATACGCCAACGCGGAGTTGGTCTTTAGTGTGCCATCGCGGAGTTGGTCTTTAGTGTGCCATCGCGGAGTTGGCCTTTTAGCGCCAACGCGGAGTTGGTCTTTAGCGCCAACTCGGAGTTGGTCTTTTAGCGCCAACGCGGAGTTGATCTTTAGCGTCAACGCGGAGTTGGTCTTTTAGCGCCAACGCGGAGTTGGTCTTTAGCGCCAACGCGGAGTTGGTCTTTAATATGCCGACGCGGAGCCGGTCTTTAATATGCCGACACAGAGCCGGTCTTTAGTGTGCCAACGCGGAGTTGGTCTCTGTTGCCGACGCTGGGCGTCGGTCTTTGGCTGCCGGGGCGGATCCGGTCTTTGATGCCAACACGGAGTTGGTCTTTAATATGCCGACGCAGAGCCGGTCTTTAGTGTGCCAACGCGGAGTTGGTCTTTAGTGTGCCAACGCGGAGTTGGTCTCTGTTGCCGACGTTGGGCGCCGGTCTTTGGCTGCCGGAGCGGATCCGGTCTTTGGTGCCAACGCGTAGTTGGTCTTTGTTGCCGACGCTGGGCGCAGGTCTTTAGTGTACCAACGCGGAATTGGTCTTTGTTGCCGACGCTGGGCGCCGATCTTTGGTGTGCCAACGCGGAGTTGGTCTCTGTTGCCGACGCTGGGCGCCGGTCTTTGGCTGCCGGGGCGGATCCGGTCTTTGATGCCAACACGGAGTTGGTCTTTAATATGCCGACGCAGAGCCGGTCTTTAGTGTGCCAACGCAGAATTGGTCTTTGTTGCCGACGCTGGGCACCGGTCTTTGGTGTGCCAACGCGGAGTTGGTCTCTATTGCCGACGCTGGGCGCCGGTCTTTGGCTGCCGGGGCGGATCCGGTTTTGATGCCAACACGGAGTTGGTCTTTAATATGCCGACGTAGAGCAGGTCTTTAGTGTGCCAACGCGGAGTTGATCTTTAGCGCCAACGCGAAGTTGGTCTTTAGCGCCAACGCGGAGTTGGTCTTTAATATGCCGACGCGGAGCCGGTCTTTAATATGTTGACGCAGAGCCGGTCTTTAGTGTGCCAACGCGGAGTTGGTCTCTGCTGCCGACGCTGGGCGCCGGTCTTTGGCTGCCGGGGCGGATCCGGTCTTTAATGCCAACACGGAGTTGGTCTTTAATATGCCGACGCAGAGCCGATCTTTAATGTGCCAACGCGGAGTTGGTCTTTAGTGTGCCAACGCGGAGTTGGTCTCTGTTGCCGATGCTGGGCGCTGGTCTTTGGCTGCCGGAGCAGATCCGGTCTTTGGTGCCAACGCGTAGTTGGTCTTTGTTGCCGACGCTGGGCGCCGTCTTTAGTGTGCCAACGCGGAATTGGTCTTTGTTGCCGACGCTGGGCACCAGTTTTGTGTGCCAACGCGGAGTTGGTCTCTGTTGCCGACGCTGGGCGCCGGTCTTTGGCTGCCAGGACGGATCCGGTCTTTGATGCCAACACGGAGTTGGTCTTTAATATGGCGATGCAGAGCCGGTCTTTAGTGTGCCAACGCGGAATTGGTTTTGTTGCCGACGCTGGGCGCCGGTCTTTGGTGTGCCAACGCGGAGTTGGTCTCTGTTGCCGACGCTGGGCGCCGGTCTTTGGCTGTCGGGGCGGATCCGGTCTTTGATGCCAACACGGAGTTGGTCTTTAATATGCCGATGCAGAGCCGGTCTTTAGTGTGCCAACGCGGAGTTGGTCTTTGTTGCCGACGCTGGGCGCCGGTCTTTGCTGCTGGAGCGGATCCGGTCTTTGGTGCCAACGCGTAGTTGGTCTTTGTTGCCGACGCTGGGCGCTGGTCTTTATTGTGCCAACGCGGAATTGGTCTTTGTTGCCGACGCCGGGCGCCGTCTTTGGTGTGCCAACGCAGAGTTGGTCTTTGTTGCCGACGCTGGGCGCCGGTCTTTGGTGTTAACATACTCATCCAAAAGTAAGTGAACATGTTGATCATTTATTTATCAAATAGATTCAAATTAATGACGATAGTGTTCTATTGGTAGTACCGTCGTAAGTTGTCGGCGTTCCAAGTGCGAGGGAGCGGTTTCCCGTCTAGCCCTTCGACTTTGTATGCCCCATGGTGTAGTACCTCCTTGACACGGTATGGTCCTTCCCATTTTGGTGCCAGCTTGCCCCCCTCTGTCGGCTTTGATACTTCAGCTCTTCGCAGAACGAGGTCTCCAGGACGGAATGTCTTGGGTCGCACCCGAGCGTTGTAGTACTTGGCCGCTCGCTGACGGAACGCTGCCATGCGAAGCTGTGCTTGGTCTCGCAATTCTTCCACCAAATCCAGATCAGCCCTTCAGCTGGTTTGAGTTGCTTTCTTCGTGGTATAATTCCGTCCGGGACTGGGAGCTCCTATTTCCACTGGGATGACCGCCTCGGTCCCAAAGACCAAGCTGAAAGGGGTTTCCCCAGTAGGTGCTCGCGGCGTCGTGTGGTAGGCCCACAGCACACTGGAAAGTTCTTCCACCCAGCGCCCTTTGCAGCTATCTAGCCGAGCCCTGAGTCCTTGGAGGATGATGCGATTGGTCACCTCGGCTGCGCCGTTGGTTTGGGGATGTCCTACTGAGGTGAATCGATGATGGATGCCCAGGCCATCACAGAATTCCCGGAAGGCCGTGTTATCAAACTGTCGGCCGTTGTCTGTAACGAGGGTGTGCGGTAGCCCAAACCGGCACACCACAGACTTCCAGAAGAAAGTCCTTATTTTGGCTTCCGTGATCTTGGCAAGAGCTTCCGCCTCGATCCACTTAGTAAAATGGTCGACGGCCACCACTAGGAACTTGCGTTGTCCGGAGGCAGGAGGGAACGGTCCCAGGATGTCCATGCCCCACTGTGCGAAGGGCCATGGTGCAGCTAGAGGGGTCAGCTGGGACGCCGGCTGATGTTGGATGTTGGCATGACGCTGGCAGCTGTCACACCTCTAACGAGTTCGGATGCATCCTCCTTCATTGTCAGCCAATAATACCCCTGACGTAGAGCTTTATATGCAAGAGCCCTGCCCCCAGATGGCTTCCGCATATCCCTTCGTGTATCTCCCGCAGAATATAATTGGCGTCGGTGGGACCGACACACCTGAGGATAGGGTATGAGAACGACCTTCGGTAGAGCTTTCCCTCCATAATGAAAAACTTTGGGGCCCGTCTTTTAAGTTTCCTAGCTTCGGCAGGGTCTTCTGGGAGGGTACCCTCAGTAAAGTACCGGACATAGGCGTCCATCCAGGAGGGCTCCTGCTCCACTGGTAAAGTTTCTCTTGTACATCAATACTCGGGGCTTCTAAGTGCTCCACATAAGCCTTTCCCAACATCCCATCAGCTGAGGCAGCAAGATGGGATAAGGCGTCGGCTCTAGCATTCTCCTGTCGAGGAATGTAGCTGACGCTGAAGTGAGTAAAGGGGGAAACAGCGAGTGCACCATATCTAAGTAGCGGGCCATGATGGGATCCCTTGCCTCGTATTCCTTTGTAATCTGGCCAGCAACCAGTTGGGAGTCGGTGAATGCCCTAAGGCGTTTCACCCCAAGCTCTCGAGCCAATCTCACACCGGATAACAAAGCTTATATCCGCCTGATTATTAGTGGCTGGAAAGAGGAAGCGAAGTGCACACTCGGTCACAACCCCATCCGAGTTGGCCAAGATGAGGCCTGCTCCGCTCCCTTGAGAATTCGATGCCCCATCCACATGAAGGACCCATCATCATCACTGGTTCCGAGGGCTGAGTGTCCGTAGGAGGTTCTTTAGGTTGCTCCATTCCCCAAGTACATTCGACCAAAAAATCTGCCAAGACTTGAGACTTCATGGCCGAACGGGGCGGAAAGATAGATCAAACTCCCCCAGCTTGAGGGCCCACCTTGCCAGCCGGCCGGAAGTATCTGGGCGAGCAAGAACTGTCTTCAGAGGTTGGTCTGTGATCACCGCGATCGGGTGGGCTTGGAAGTACGGCCGCAGACGCTGGGCAGACACGATCAATGCAAAGATGATCTTTTCCATATTTGAATATCGGGTCTCTGCATCATGAAGCACCTTACTCGTATAGTATACTGGCCTTTGTGTGCCATCGGTGTCCACACGGACTAGCACAGAGCTAACACTTCAGGAGAGGCCGCAAGGTATAGAAGGAGTTCTTCTCCACCCGTCGGCTTGGCTAGCAGTGGCGGGTAGATAAGAATTCCTTTAACCCTTCGAACGCCTCCTGGCATTCTTTCGTCCATTCGAACTTGTTGACTCTGCGAAGCGCCTTGAAGAAAGGTAGACACCTTTCAGCGGACTTGGATAGGAAGCGGCTTAGGGCGGCTACCCTTCCTGTCAGGCGCTGTACTTCCTTCTTATTGGCAGGAGGCCTCATGTCCAAGATGGCTTGGACTTTGTCCGGGTTTGCTTCGATCCCCCTCCGGGTTACCATGAAGCCCAAGAACTTCCCGGCTGTCACCCCAAATGCACACTTACGAGGGTTCAGCTTCATCTGGTACCGACGAAGGTTGTCAAAAGTTTCCGTTAGGTCCGCAATGTGGTCAGGCATGAACGCTTTTTGTCAACATGTCATCCACGTACACTTCCATGTTACGTCCTATCTGACCTTCAAAGACCTTGTTCATCAGCCTCTGGTAAGTGGCTCCGCATTCTTTAACCCGAAAGGCATTACCTTGTAGCAATATAACCCTTTCTCAGTTATGAAGGAGGTAGCTTCTTCATCCGCGGATTCATCCGGATCTGGTTGTATCCAGAGAAAGCATCCATGAAGCTAAGGACCTCATGGCCGGATGTAGCGTCCACCAGTTGATCGATTCGGGGCAGGGGAAAGCTGTCTTTAGGGCATGCCTTGTTGAGGTCGGTGAAATCTACGCACATTCTCCAGCTTCCGTTGGTCTTGCGGACTAGCACCACATTAGCCACCATTCGGGGTAGTGGACCTCCCGAATATGGCCCGCAGCCATTAACTTGCGGATCTCCTCGTCGATAGCTTTCTGTCTGTCTGGAGCAAAGTTTCTTTTTTTCTGTCGGACCGGCCGACACTCTGGCTTGAGGTTAAGTCGATGGGTGATTACTTCTTCAGGGACGCCCGGCATGTCTGAGGACGACCATGCGAAGACGTCAGTGTTGGCACGCAGGAAAGTAAGAAGTTGATGGCGTGCTTCCTCTGGGAGCAATGCCCCCACCTGAACAGTTGCCTGGTCATCACCCAAGGGGAGGGTTAGAAGGTGCTCTGCTGGCTCTCCCCTTCTTTCCAACTCCCGAGGATCGAGTGACTCAGAGGCTGTCGCCGACGCCGCGTTCAGCGGGCTGGGAGACAAATGGTAGCAAGGCGGAAGTGGGCTTTGCTCCCCTTTCATTTCTCCGACCCCTTCATTGGTGGGGAACCTTACCAACAACCTCTTAGTGGAGATTACGGCATCCAGCAGATTCAACCCTGGTCTTCCCAAGATAGCGTTGTAAGCCAGTGGGACCCGGACCACCAAGAAATTTATAACCACAGTGCTCTGACACGGAGGAGTTCCAGCCGTGACCGGGAGGGCAATTTCGCCCTCAACGTTCACCGAATCTCCAGTGAAGCCCATTAGCGGTGTGGCAACGGGTCGGAGCAAAGATCTTGACAAGTTCATCCGAACAAAAGCCTCATAGCTCAAGACATCCACCGAGCTCCCACTATCAATTAAAATTCTTTTTACAGGATGTTTGGCTATAGTCATGGACACCACGACGCTGTCGTCATGTTTATTAACTACCCCATCTAGATCCTTTCCGAAGAAAGGAATTACAGAGTCTATTCCCTCTCGCTGCCTCTTCGAACCACCATCCGCTCCCCAGAAATCATAGCTATAGTCTTTTCAGTTGGAGCATTATCCACGCCAGCCGGGCGACTCGGAGGCACCGGGGGGCCCGACGCGGGGAGATTTCCCCGTCGAACAAATTTGCTTAGGTGGCCTTGCTGAACCAGCTCCTCAATGGTTTTTTCAGATGGCGGCAATCCTCGGTGTCGTGGCCGTAGTCTCGGTGGTACCGGCAATAAAACTCCTTGTTGCGGGGGGCTCCAGACTTCAAGGGAGTCGGACGCTTGAAATAAGGTTCCTCCTCTATTTCCAGCAGGATGTGAGAGATGGGAGCCATGAGGGGGGTGAATTGCTCCTTAGGAACCAGTGTCTGTGGTCGGCGATCTGGACGGCGTGGAGGCTCGGGCTTACGAGGTCTTGCACCGGCGTGTTCAGTAGGCGGTGGTTTATTACTGAGGTTCTTGTCAACTTCCCTCCTGGAAGAATCCGCTTCGTCGGCACGGATGTACTTTTGGGCTCGGCTTAGAAGCTCAGCATAGGAACTCGGAGGCTTCTTATCCAGGGAATACGCGAACCTGGATGGGCGAAGTCCTCATTTCAGGGCCAAAGTGGCCACAGAATCTTCCAGGTTGTACACCTCCAACGCCGCCTCCTTAAATCGAGCGACGAAATCCTTCAAGGTCTCGCTACTCCTCTGCTGAACAGCAAAGAGGCTATCTGCCACTCGCGGGATCTTTCGACAGGCATCAAAGTGAGCCAGGAAAGATCGCTCGAGCTGCCGAAATGAGTTGATACTGCACGGGGGCAAGCGGGAGTACCACGCGCGCGCGCTTTCCGGAGAGTGGCCGGAAAGGCGACGCATAAAAGGGAGTCCGTCGCTCCCTGGACCTGCATAAGGACCTTGTAGCTCTCCAGGTGGTCAAGGGGATCCGTCGTCCCATCGTATGGATCCAGTTGGGGGAGACGAACCGGCGGGACCGGCTCCTTCATGATATGACGGGAAAGCGGGGGACGCTCATAAGCCGTCCCGTAAGGGTCGGTAATCCGGCGGCTGAGCTCGTCCAACCGTCGGTGATACTCGTCGAGCCTTCGCTCGGCCCGACGGTGGTTTTCTGGAGAGTGCCATCTTGGGATGAATCAGAGGAAGGAGCTGAAGAAGATCTCCGGCGCAAAGAACGCGCCCGCCTAGACTCTCTTTCCTTCGGCCGGTGGTGGGAACGACCGGAGTGGCTAGAAGGGGACCGCCGTCGCTTCGAGGTCCCTCGGTGATGAGGTTCGGGGGGTGAGCGGTGGGAGACCTCAGGCGGAGTCCCACCTTGTGAGACTGGACTGTTCCCCGCATTCCTTCGTCAAGCATAGGGGGCTGAGTTGCAGCAGCCAAATGATGCTCTTGCAGCCCCGGACCATTGTCGTCAGATCCTGGACCTGGTGGGCCAGAGCTTCGAGCCGGTCAAGTTGGCTCATCTGCGCAGGGGGCGGAACATGGAGATTGGCCTCCGAATGCTCAGCCCGTGGAATGCGCCCGGCTGCTTGACTGGAGGAAGCCTCCTGTGTTCGCGTGGTCACCATCGTTTCCCTTGCAAAATTGGTGGGGTCACAGGGAGAACTTTCGTTTCTTCCCGTGTGAACTGCCCCCCTTCCTGGTGCGCCAATCTGTTGCCGCCAACTCACTTATGATGAACGTCGAATGGGCTAGGATTATGGTGAGCGTAGAAAAGTCGCCGTCTTCCTTCTGGAGCCTGCAAAAAAGTCCCGGATCGGTATTTCCGGCGGGGACCCTCCGACGCCCAAGTCAGCGAGTCGTGGAACAGGGAGATTATATCTAAGTGGGATTTTAAAGAGGAAGCCAGAGAGAGAGTCCCCCTCGCATGGAGCTCGGGTCCTCTTTTTATACCTGTTGGGATCCCGTTTACCTCGTTCTGTTGGAACCGTCGAATCTTTCCTGTTGTGATGTTTCATCGAACGGCAAGTCGTTGGGTTGTTGCTGGATAAGGGCCGCTTATAGCGGTAACTGCCGATCGAGCTAACACTTGCCCGTGATTTCGGCGAGCGAGGTGCTCGGCAGTAGACCTTAGATCACGGGATCTGTTGTATGAGACTGGTCATTGTGCATGTGAAAGATACTGAAGGCTGACGCTGGGGGCAGTCGCTGGATGCCAGCGCTGGAGGTCGGAGCCAAAGTCTTAGCGCTGGGGCCGACGCTGAAGGCCGACGCTGGGGGCCGTCGCTGGAGGCCGGAGCCAAAGTCTTAGCGCTGGGGCCGACGCTGAAGGCCGACGCTGGATGCCAGCGCTGGAGGCCGGAGCCAAAGTCTTAGCGCTGGGGGCCGACGCTGAAGGCCGACGCTGGGAGCCGTCGCTGGAGGCCGGAGCCAAAGTCTTAGCGCTGGGGCCGACGCTGAAGGCCGACGCTGAAGAAGGTTTTGCTGTCACATCATTGCTTTCAAAAATCGTGCAAAAGATTATATCACCCAGAGAAAATGGCCAGCCGTATCAGTCTCCCCCTCTTCCGCCGTCTTCCAGGTGATCGATCTGGCGATCCTTTTCTTTGTCTCGTTTTGGATTTCAGATTTGTTGTCGGGATTATGTTGCATCAGAATCGTACCTCGACTCTGAGTTAGGCTAGGGTTTCGCAAGGAATGTTTTTTTTTTTTTTTTTTTAAGAACCTTATGATTGGAGAGTTGGATTTTGGTATCGGATTGCATTGCATGACTTATACCGAACGCATAGGTAGAACTTGTCGGGGTTGATCGAAAGGCTTAAGAATATTTACGCTGTGGGAGACCCATTTTCATGAAATCTTTATGCTTCGGAAGTATACTGTATAAACGATCTAGGTGCTTAGGGCTAGAGTATATAATATGAAGTATTTTTTAGAGGAAATGTTGCTAACGGTGCGAGGGATTATTTGAAATCATATGGAAGGAGAATTCTGATAGAATGAATGCATATTTGATATGTTATATTGGTTCCTGTGTGCTATGAAACTGAAGTTGTCTTGTCCATTGTCCCATTTGTGGTGCCACAGAGGCATCGTATGTCTCTAGAAGCATGATGAGACAAAGTTTTCAGTGATGGTGAATAATTGATTTGTTGAATGTAGCAGCATTGTTCCTTGTAAATAATGGTTGGTGAAGCTGAAAAAAGTTGCTTCTATTTAGAAGCATTGTTACAATACTTGGAAGGAGGTGTGCAGCATAGGACTAGAGATCTCTGCGCAGATGGTTTTACGTTAAACTTTAGATAGCATTGCCCAGCAGACCATTGCTTGCATAAAGGTTCTGGAGTTCTTGATTAAGTATTTCGATACAAAAATGAAAAGAGCATATACATCTGAGTGTTTCCTTCAATGAAGGTGGGAGCTGGAGGTGCCTGATTTGTTTCTAGATGTCTTTGAGTTGGGTTGTCTAGGTAGCGGTGGTCATGTAAGATGATTCCCTTTCAATGGTTCTGTCTTAAATGCTTTGATAACTTTTGGAGTCTGGGCAAGTTCGATAATTTTCAGTTTTTCATTGATGGCTGAATTGTGGCGCTCTTGCAACCCTTTTACCCCTCTATTGTTCTATGTTGTCATTTCTTGTTTCTTGTGTTCTGCCTATTTTTAAGGAAAAAAAACATCCTGACGTAATTTCATATGATAAATAAACGTCATTGATGTGTTATTAGGTGAAAAAAATTGCATGCTTAGCAGTCACTTTGTCCTTACACATTTGTTCATTGCTTTTTTTTTAAAAAAAACATGATAGATCTCCTTCTTCTTCTTCTTTTCTTCTCTGTTTTTTTCCCCCCTCTTTGCCATTCTATTACTTGTTGAGTTGCCTGACCATTTGATGTTTTGTTCTGCAGGTGATAATTGGTGCAGGTGGTGGTGGGGCATTCCTTGGTGGTGCATCTGCTGGTGGTGCAGCAGCAGGTTCGGCTGGTGGTGCTGCTGCTCCTGAGGCACCTCCTGCTGAGGAGAAGAAGGAAGAGAAAGAAGAGAGTGACGACGATATGGGATTCTCGCTCTTTGACTAGATTTATATTCTTATCCTTCAAGAGAACAATAGAAGTTTACAGTTTTGGTTTGCTTTAGGTGGTGTGTGTGCGCTGTACTCTCTTCACATGAAGAAAGTCAAACATCGAATGATTAGGACTAGAAGATCCTTGTTTATTTATGCAAGTTCACCATAAGGTCTCTAGCTCTCTTTTCTTCAATCTCTTTTAGGTTGTACTGTATTATTTATCCTTTTCTGCTAAATGGAAGGAAGTGTATGGACTTGAGTCAATTGTGGTACTTCTAAGTTCTGTCCTTTGCATACATTTTTGGGCGATGGCAATATCGGAGAACGATGGTATTATCTTTAGGGCTTCTGGGAACAGAAGAAAAGCAGTGTATGGTGTGGTACACGTGAAAATTAACTGGAGCAGGGAGAACACGAACCGTGTGAAGTTTTAGGTCACACTAACAAGTTAGAATTTTGTTAATTTCTCAGAAATATGTTTTATGAGATGCCAAAAGATCCATGCCTTTTGTTATATTCCAGGAGGGAAGGGCTTTAGGGTGTCCTTCTTCTTTCTTCTTTATTTTTTTATTTTTTTATTTTTAATTTTATAGACGGGTGATCAGAAAAGTCAAAGCACAATATCTGCTTAAAAAGCAGAGAACAGGAATTGCCATGTTTTCATGTCTACGGATTGCCATGTTTTCATGTCTAGAATTTATCGTGATGAAGCATAGCAGCCGTCATTTAATCTACCGCAGAATTAATTTCTCGGTAGGTGTGCCAGATGCTGTGGACATCCCGAAGTCCTTTGATGTTAACAAAGATATCAAAAGTCCTTTATGGCAGGAGGGATAGGTGCATTTTCGCTGTAGAGAATCCACTGTGATAGGCTACAACAGTCGTCATCTAATCTGCAATTAGCTTCCCGATACATGTGCCATGTTAACAAAGATATCAAATACTTTGCTTCCATATCTCTTAAGTCCTTTATAGCAGGAGGGATAGGTGCATTCCCACTGCGGAGAACCAAACCTCCTTATATGACTAATTCCCATATGGAGAATTATCACTGTGGAGAATCCACGCCACATCAGCTGTCATCCAATCTGCCGCAGAATTAGTTTTTCGATAGATGTGCCATGTTAACAAAGATATCAAATACTTTGCTTCCATATCTCTTGAGTCCTTTATGGCAAGAGGGATCGGCGCATTCCCATTGTGGAGAATCCAAACCTCCTTATATGAATTACTAATTCCCATATGGCAGCAGGATGTGTATATGTGATCTTCGTCTTGTCGTCTCTACAATCAATAGAATGTAGAAAAAAAATACTACAATATCACTACACTAGAATACTATAATACCACTACACTAGAATTCTACAATTTCACACCACTACTTACAAATATGGCATTAAGAAGAAATAAAAATTACATTACTTGGTGCATTAAGAAGAAATAAAAATTACATTACTAGGTGCAAATATGGCATTAAGAAGAAACAAAAATGAGATCATCTTAGCTTTATTATATTACTAGGTACATGCAATACCGATATACTAAACTTATCTAAGCCTTTTCTCAACAACATATGATACCGATATAATTCATAAAAATATAAATTTATATAATTTTTTTAACTTTATATTATTAACTTTAATTTTTTAAAAAAAATTAAAGAGAAGATAAATAAATTATTCATATTAGATTAAAATAATTTTCAAATTGAAATGATATTTTTGAATCGTAGTATATAACTTTGCAATTATCCCAAGCATGTAATAATCAATTAATAGTTGTGCAAAAGAGTATACTATTTCTTCTTGTTTATATAGTAAATTGATAATTATGCAAAAGAATATACTGCTCCTTTCTTATCAAGTGGAGAAAAAAAAAATCTTGATTCTAATTCTTTCTTCATTAGAATAAAGAAATAGGAAAAGAACCAACTCCTTTCCCATTAAAAGAAAAGCCTTCATTGGAGGAAAAAAAAAAAAAAACAAATATAAGTTTATAGCTTAAGATTTTTTAATAAAAAAAAGTGCTAGCTTTGTTTCTAATTAAAAAAAATTAAAAAGTGAAAAGATAAATGCTAAAAAGGATAAAGATAAAAAAGAAAAGAGTTGGCTTCTTTTTCACCGTAAAAAAACGAGATAATAGCTTGATAAAAAAAAAAAAAGAGAAAGTTTTTTTTTCACGGAAAAAAAAATTCTTATGATAGAAAAAAAAGTTTTTTTTTTTTTTTTCCGTTTAGCTCTTCAATCCCGACGCGAGCCGGGTTTCAGCGGCGTGCCGCGCCATCGGGCTTCCCCGGTATCAGGCAAACCGCTTCCGATTCCTCGCGTGTCGGCGCTGTGGTTTATTAGTGTTCTAGGGTTCTGCCGCCGTTGATCTGCCGTTAGGCTTCTGCCGCCGTTGTTCTTGCTGTTTGGTGGTGTAGGTAGGGTTCTGCTGCCTTTGTTCCGTCGATTCTTTTGGTAGTGAAGAGGGGGACTGGAGGGATGCCGCGGCCGGAGCTACAGGCGCCGCCGGAGATCTTCTATAACGAGGCGGAGGCTCGCAAGTACACCACCTCCTCTCGTATCATCGAAATCCAAGTAGGTTATTTCTTTCTCTCTTTTATCTCTCGTTTTCTTTTTTAGTGTTTCTTTTTCATATATTTTTCTAAAACTTCTTTATTGCTGTTTCAGGCAAAAATTTCTGAGAGGGCTTTGGAGCTTCTTGCTTTGCCCAATGACGGAGTTCCCCGGCTACTGCTCGATATAGGTCTAATTCCTAATTTCCTGTAATACATGGGCTTGATTCTGAATGCTTTTGGGTACCGTATTGTTTGCTGTTGCGGAGCAATTTATGCCCCAAGTTTTTTCTACCGTACCTGCGTACTGGAACTGGTTTGTTCTCTACGTCTAATTTCTTTATTTCTTCATTAGGATGTGGTTCGGGACTTAGTGGTGATACCCTGTCCGAGAATGGGCACCACTGGATTGGGTATGATATTTCACAGTCGATGCTGGGTAAGTAAATTGCCTTTTTTTAATAAAACAATGAGAGTATTGCGTTATAATTTGTTTTTTCCCCTATTTTCCCCATTTATTTCTTATTCATGGTCATATTTAATTGTCTCAGATGTCGCGCTGGAGCGTGAAGTGGAGGGTGATCTTTTGCTTGCTGATATGGGTCAGGTAGAACTCTAATTTGCTGCGTCGTTATCTCATTGATTTTTGCTCCTCTGGCTGTCAAAGTTTCACTTGATATTCATAAACTTACCGTTGATAGTGCATTTTGGAGTAGATACTTCATGATCTGTGAATCAGTTGGTTAATTCAATCTCCATGGTCTTGAATCTCCCATGCAATTTTGTTGCCGTATGTTTGGGCATGCTGTAGTTGGGAAAAGGCTTAGATTGAGTTGAGATGTTTGGACATGCTGTACCAATCTTATTGACCCACTTTCACATGTGATGAGCCAATATTGCCTTTGATTTGCATGAGCTCTAAAGTAATGTTTCGAGTAGGTCACTGCCATCCACATCTTTCTTGGGATATGAAATGTCATGCGTGAAATCAAACTATTTATGATGTGTTGTACTTGCATGATAAAAATGTGAAGAAATTTTGAGTAAATTCGATGCAATGTAAGATATCAAGAACTTCGTGGCTATAATTGTGGCTGGCTGTGATGCTTTCTATTCTGATTTCTTTTGTTCTGGGCCAGTTTCAAGGGCAACTGACTCTTCCTCATATTGAGTAGTCAGCTTGATCTGTTGCATTTAAAATGCACCTGAATGGATATTGACATGAAGACAATAGCTCCCAAATATGCATATGCATGCACACATGCATTTGAGGGCAGGAGGAGGTGTGGACTTAGAGTTGATTATTTGATGAATTTGATAACCAAGTACTTTTTCTTTTTTCTTTTTGCTATTGTGCTGATATGATATGGAGATTATGCATGCTAATGTCACTTTCTGATATCAAAATAAGGATTGCATTAAGTTTGGCATCCTTGCATATGTTACTCGAAAATTCATGGAAAATGTTTTAAGGTAATTTGCATCAAAGCATTTATGGATTGTTTGCTCTGTTACTCCAAAATGATTTGTTGGTGAATTATAGGGCCTAGGCTTGAGACCAGGAGTCATTGATGGTGCCATCAGTATCTCAGCTGTTCAGGTTGGCAATTTTCTTCCCTCCTTCCTTCATGCTGGCTAATCAAGAACATACTTGTTATTTCCTTCTTACTTTGTTGAATTTCTTATTATTAATATGGCTTTTAATTTTTCTAAAATGTTTATTTGCATTGCCTTCTGTGCTTTTCTGTGACATTATTGTCATGGATTGCTCCTTGCAGTTTCTATCTGTCTTGTATTTTTTGTAGTTTAGTTCTTGTTGTGCCATAAATTTATGCAGGATGAAGATTTTTTTGTGCGGTACTTTTTTCTTAGTAAAAAGGAAGGACTCTGTTTGGAAAATTTAAAACAATATTCAGAATTCTAAATGGTTGCATGCTAATATGAATCCTATCAAAAGAAATAATGACATATAATCCTCCATAGCTACTATCGGGAAGCTTTATATTAAAGTTGTCACCTTGAAGGTTTTGTTTATGTATCTTAGCTTTTCAAAGTCTTTTCCATGTTACCATTCAAAGGGAAGCATTTGTGGTCTTATTAAATGGTTTCTTGTTGCTGGGATACAAATCTAGCATTTTCAAAATTAAACCTTATCCTTTGTGTTCTCAGTTAGAGTAACTCATCTTAGTTCTATTTTTTGCTTTCTTCCATTGCATATG
The DNA here is from genome assembly GCA_900491605.1 of Calamus simplicifolius. Lineage (NCBI taxonomy): Eukaryota > Viridiplantae > Streptophyta > Magnoliopsida > Arecales > Arecaceae > Calamus > Calamus simplicifolius. Next base: position 30,404 of record UESW01002818.1, on the reverse strand, counting down.
CTCACCACAGTGTGCTTTGCTTCTTACCTCAACCCCTGGAATAAATACAGACACATGCACATCTATGGATGCATATGCGTATGCACACATAGCATCAACCTCGACTTATTCCCATCAAGGTTTTGGAGACACTATAATAATCAATTTATATAAAAGAATGGGCAGTCGTCCACTAGAAGCGGTTGCGGTAACTAACTTGCTTTATTTCAAGGAAAAATTGGAAATTGTATATTTGTATTTTTTATTTTGTGATATATTTGATGGTATCCTGCTTGTGCTTCCTGGACCTGTTTGAGTTAAGACTACCTATTTGATTAAAGACTCTTGCTCAAGGGGACTTGGTGCTTTTACTTGAGATTTTGCGGGGAATATTGATTTGTGGGACAATTTTATTTTAATCAAATTCTGGGCTTTTCTTTAAGATCTTTTTCATCATCTCACTCTTGTATTGGGTTTGTTCATCTTTTTATTGGAACATATATCAAAAGAATACATCTTGCATCCTAGAAGTGGAGGTAGAAATAAAACCAAGCATGTAAAATGATGATTAGCTATTGATAGTCAAGACCATAGGCTAATCATTTTAATTTGGTCCATTCCTTCTAATAAAGGAAGCTTGTTAAAGTTCCTTTTTTGTTGTAGCAATGCTTAATTTCTCACTGTGCACACACCCTTCTGTGCACACCCTTCTGCCCCCCAACCTGCACACAAGAAAAGAAAGAAAAGAATCGAAGGGATAGGATACAGTTTGACACCAATTCGCAAATAGTTGATATTAGTTTGAGAGCAAGTAATAGAAACTATTGAACTTTGATAGATAATTCTTAACTCTTAAAGCCATGTTGTTCCAGATGGGTCTTGCAAGTTAAGGTTTAAGAATTCTTACATTTACTTGATGCATGAGCTCTTTGCCTATCAGAGTCACTTTTGAATATCATCAGGTTTATATTGAGTTGTGTTAACATAGATGCTGAATTTTTTATGATTTTAATACTTGTTTACTTTTCATTAATGTTAACTGCACTGCTGTGTTGGGAACTGTTGGGTTTCATCAATTCAATTCATGTTGTGCTGTACTGATGCATGCCAATCATACTGGGTGTACTATACAATACCGGTGTCGAATTGAGACTTCAGTATAAAGTGTGTACCAAGTCTCAGTACGTCGAATCAACCTGTATCCTTGGCGTGCCAACATTGTGCTAGTGTGGTCCTAGTATAGGGTCCGATATTGAGATATCAATTATTGTTTCAATTATTGATGATTTTGGTAGCCTTCTTTAGTCATTATGGGACATTCAACATCACAGTAAATATGATGGAAACATTTGACAGGTGTAAAATGATTGATTCATAATTAGTATAATTAAGATTGAGCATCTCATGGTAGGTTTATTTGTACTTCTACAACTCTTGTTGAAATTTTTTAAAGTATAAACGTTCTTCTTGCTTTTGATCACTTGCCATTCTACAGATGAACTGAATCAACCCCACGCTAAGGTTCCAGTGATTATGCTTTTTTTTTTTCCAAAATTTTATGTACGATAGTCCTATGCTAGCTGAACTTTGAACAAAAATCAGTCTTGCACTCTGATTAGCTTCCACTATTAGGTAGACAGATGCCAAACTAGTTGGTCATATATTCTTGAGTCAAGCTTTCTGTTACTTGATTACTGAGGCAACACCTACGCCTTAAGTCACAGACTCTCTCAACTGAAAAGGTAAGTTACGAAGCCACGTTTCCAACAGATGCCCAACCTTCATCCTGTATGTTGTGGGATCTTAGAGTTATGCTGCTTTTAGGCCCTTTTTAGTTGTTGGATTATGGAATCCAGTACCCAGGGTGCTAAGGGCTGATGAGAGTGGTTTTTTGTTCAAAATAAAAGAATGATTGGTTAATTCATTCCTCTCTGACTCCTTTTTTATGGATGATGAATACACCCCTTGGGTGATCTATCTTATCTCTCGAATATAAGGATTTATTATGCCAAGCTGCCCCTGTTTCTCAAGTTGCCTCCCTTCTATTGTTCTTTGTACAACTGAAGCCCACATCCAAACTGTCCCTTAAAGTAGATTGTATGCTCATTTCATTTCACAACTGGACAGACTATTTTTCATGTATTAGAATTATGCTGAAAAGGTCTGATTGTTAAGTTGATTCTATTGTTGTTGTTGGTTTGAATCTTATTTGCTTCTGCTATGTGATGACCAATTCAGCTTTCTTTGACTTTGATTTTGCAGTGGTTATGTTATGCTGACAAGTCCTCTCATGAACCAAGGATGCGACTAAAGTAGGTTCTTGATGAATATACTTATTTTGATTGTATAAATTGTGTTATATATCATGTCTTTCCTGTCGTCATCAGGTTAACTCTTGCCATGGCTACTTTGCAGGGCTTTCTTTGGATCATTATATAGATGCTTGGCAAGGGGAGCTAGAGCAGTGTTGCAATTATATGCTGAGAATATGGATCAGAGTGAGATGATTATGACTTATGCCATGCGTGCTGGATTTGCCGGGGGTGTTGTTGTTGACTGGCCCCACAGGTACACAAGGGAAACAACTATCAAGGATAAATTCTATATATATGTTTTTCTTTCTGTTGTCATGTCAAAGCTATGTGCACTAACTATTTGCTCGACTATTCATCTTTTTAAAATTGTCTAACAAATTATCTTGTCAACTCTGGCGCTGGTGCTTGTCTATAACTTTAGCCATGATATGAATTACAGATTTACGGTAGTAGTCATTTGGTAGAAGCGAAGCCAACGTTCTGTTCATATCAAATTGTTAACGCATATGCCTGTATAAGATTCTTATCATGCTAGCTTGGTTGCTCGAATATATATATATATTCAGGGATTTAATCATATTTGAAAATAAATGGGCATTGGGCCTCCTATGCTATTTTTCTTTTGTAATCATTCAGTTAATCGTATTTGTTGTACTCTGCACGGGTGTTTTTTATGGAAAGTTTGCTAAAATTCTCTGAATAATCCCTGTTATTCATGTTATCTTTTTAATGGTAGTGAAATTTCTCTTTAATGGTTTTAAGGCAGGATTCCACTCATTTGCCTGCAAACTTTTTCAACTTCCTAATCCTTTTTTTTTTGTGTTGGTCATCATTCGAAGGGATCGGTTTTGAAATCTTTGTGCACATAATGATTTGTATTCAATTTTATATTTCTTTATGTTCAATGATTTTCTAAGCTAACGTCTTCTATTAATGACAGTTCAAAAGCAAGGAAGGCTTACCTTGTTCTCACTTGTGGGTCGCCTTCCATGCAAACATCCCTTCCAAAAGGCAAAGGTGAAGATGGTGAGATGTGTAGTGATGATGATGAGAGTGGTCATGATGAAAGTCAAACTGTAAGTTTGTATCTGAAATCCCTTTGAAAAGCAATGGTTTTTTTCTTTTAATTTCCTGGGTAATTGTTATGGCCATCTACTTGGTAGGACATATCACAGTGATTTAAATTGTTCTTATTTCCTGTCATTTTTTGTTGGTTGTGTAGTGCAAACCGTATCTGGTTAGGACTGTGACTGATGAAGCCCTCAAAATGAGGGGTCCATAGCACTTAAATTTCTGCAATTTTGTGTGGCAATGTTATTGGCAATGTTATGTCAAATATAACAAAAAATTTCATAATTTTGTTTTGCAACTAACGTCTCAACTTAGGAAGAACGAGATTAGCATTATAATCAGAATTATCTTCTTCATATCTTAATAATAAATTTTATTAATTATTTATTCTATTTATGTGATGCAGGTTGGTATATATGATCGAAACCGACCAAGAAAGAAGTTAAAAGTAAACAGAAAAGGGAAAGGAAGAGAATGGGTTCTTAAGAAAAAGGAGCAAATGAGAAGAAAGGGGCATGATGTACCACTTGATACAAAATACACAGCTCGCAAAAGGAAGGCACACTTTTGACTTGTGTAGAAGTCTTCTTTTCTTAATGGAAAAGGATTGCAACGTTATTTTCTCTTTTATTTATTGAGATAAGAGTTTTATTAAAATAGAGTTCTCTGGGCTACTTGTTTGTGGAAGAAGGTTTCTGAAGGCATGCTTGATTTTTTTCATGGAGCTACAAATTTGGTGCCCTAGGAAAATATGTTTTACATGCTGGAGCCCTAGATATGATATCTAGCAAGTAACAAACGTGATATTTGATGAAATTTCTGTGCAGCTCCTTCTTACTTGGTGACCAAAGTGTACTAGTTGACTTGGTTTTAAGAAGTCAGCTTACGTCTCCATATGAGGTCGTAGAAAACAATATCACATGATTGAAACAGACATTTTACAATAATCATTGAAGCAAGAAAGCGACATATTTTTTATTTTGAAATTGATAGCTTACGTCTCCGCACGGCGCTGGCCTTGGAAGCCTTGGCTGAGTAGGGACTTGGCCGCGGAGGATCTTGGCCGAGGAGGGCCTTGGTCGCTTAAGGCATTGGCCGTGCGGCATTAGCCGTGCAGGACTTGTCTGGCACACCGTGCGAGAGTTCTTGGCCGAGCCGGGCCATGGCCGGCGGAGGCCTTGGTCGAGAAGGACTTGGTCGCATGGCGTGGGCCGAGCGGCACTGGCAGCACGGCGCTGTCAGTGAGATTGCTGCAGTGCGGGCGCATGGCATGTACGTCAGGGATCGCACAGGGCTAGGCTACGCGTGGCATCCGGTGGGGCAGCGCGCAGGGCTTGGGCTCAATCTGCAACATTGCTCAGAGCACTGGAACTCCCGGGGTGGCAAATGGCTGGAGGCTGCAACAGAATGGTGAGAGGAGCAAGTCGATGCCCCATTCTCCAGAACGGGCGCAGAGACGGCCATGGCACTATAATGCCATGGCTGTGGAAGGTCATTTGCAGACAAGGGTGCCTTAGACCGTGGATAAACATGTTGGGCTCGAAGCCTTGACATGAAGGCATGAAGTGGTGCATGCCGAGGAACTCGTGGACGCACAGTGCAGTTGGGGTGGTTCCCATAACAGCCTCGGACGTGGCCGAGGCAGTGCTGTGCAGTTCGCGGGTTTCAACGAGGCATCTGGGGTGGTTCCCAGAACTGCCTTGGCGCTATTCTGGCTGTGTTGTGTCGTTCTCAAGCGAAGGGTTGTTCCCGAACTACTTGAGCGACATGATTGAGACAATGGCCAGTCAGTTGTCAAACTTCCCAACGGTTGGGGGATTTGTCCACTGCATGAGCCATATATGTGAGCCTTCGAGCAGATGAAGGGGATGGACACCAGTGGGGCAAAGACCCGTGGGCGGGTCTCTGTGTGTCTTGTATCCTTTGGGAAATCAATGAAATGAGTGCTTTATACTCAGTCCCGTCTTGAAAGTGGGAAGGCTGGCTGGATTGTGGGGTCTAGCGCCGCACAAGGCCATGGCAAACGAAAATAATTGTAGTCTGATTGAACGGCCCTGTGACAAAGGTATCAGAGCCTACTTACGAAGACTCTGGAGAAATATCTCTGTTCAAAGAGTTTATGCTGATGCTGGTATGGGACGACATGAGATGAATTCTGGATGGAAGAGAATTTTTCAGTTGGATGCTCGTGCTTTGGGATGGCCTTCTGTAGGTCAAGGCATTGCTTGACCAAGAGAAGCAACAACGGTTTGAAACCTGTAGATGTCCTTTGGAAAGGATTCAATTTTGTCGGGTCATTTCAAAGGAGGACTCAGGTCATACTTTGTTATGCTGCTCGAAAGATGGTGGTTCCCTTGGCTTGGCTGAAGCTTCCAAGCATTCAAAGTCGGATCAAGACGATGATTTTCCAATCTTAGGCCGTGATGGGCATGGCCTTTAATATCCATCAGCGAGTGGAGGCAGATGGATTGCCCCTAATGACTTTGTTAAGTCATTTTGGCGAAGCATTTTACTTGATGAAGTCGCCAATATCCCAAATATGGGTGTTCTTCTCAGTGTCAATGAGAGGAAGATGCAACAGATTCTATTTGCAAAGTGGAGATGTACTCTGCAAGGCACTTGGCTTGTGGCTTTGATAAGTGCCAAGGTACTCGACCTTGCAACTGTTCAAGCGGAAGGTGTGGGGTGTTGTTAGCGGTACCACCAGAGGTTGCTCAGTGGAGTGAGCCCTCATCAACCATCCCTCCGAGGACGTTGGGTTCTTCCGGTGGGGTGGTTTGTAACGGTCTTTTTGTGCCGAATAGGGGCCATGGAGGGCCCGTCCTGTGCGGAGCAGCAAGAGGCTGTAAGATGCTCTTGCAGGACACAGACACAGTTTAGGCTGTGCAGAGGCCGTGCGGAGAGGGCCGCGCGGCGTGGACCGTGTGAAGCAATGGCCGAGCAGGGCCGTGGCACCATGGAAGACCTTGGCCGAGAAGGGCCTTGGTCGCACAAGGTGATGGCCGCACGGAGTGGAGCCGCACGACGCTGACCTTGGAAGCCTTGGCTGAGTAGGGCCTTGGCCGCGGAGGATCTTGGCCGAGGAGGGCCTTGGTCGCTTAAGGCATTGGCCGTGCGGCATCAGTTGTGCGGGACTTGTCTGGCACACGGTATGGGAGTTCTTGGCCGAGCCAGGCCATGGCCGGCAAAGGCCTTGGCCGAGAAGGACTTGGTCGCATGGCGCGGGCCGAGCGGCACTGGCAGCACGGCGCTGTCAGTGAGATTGCTGCAGTGCGGGCGCATGGCATGTACGTCAAGGACCGCACAGGGCCAGGCTGCGCGTGGTATCCGATGGGGCAGCGCGCAGGGCTTGGCTCAGTCTGCAACGTTGCTCAGAGCACTGGAACTCCCGGGGTGGCAAATGGTTGGAGGCTGTGACAGAATGGTGAGAGGAGCAAGTCGATGCCCCGTTCTCCAGAACGGGCGCGGAGACGGCCATGGACACTATAATGCCATGGCTGTGGAAGGTCATTTGCAGACAAGGGTGCCTTAGACCATGGATAAACATGTTGGGCTCGAAGCCTTGACATGAAGGCATGAAGTGGTGCATGCCGAGGAACTTGTGGATGCGCAGTGCAGTTGGGGTGGTTCCCATAACAGCCTCGGACGTGGCCGAGGCAGTGCTATGCAATTGGCAGGTTTCAACGAGGCATCTGGGGTGGTTTCCAGAACTGCCTTGGCGTTATTCTGGCTGTGTTGTGTCATTCTCAAGCGAAGGGTTGTTCCCGAACTACTTGAGCGACATGATTGAGACAATGGCCAGTTAGTTGTCGAACTTCCCAGCGGTTGGGGGATTTGTCCACCGCATGAGCCATATATGTGAGCCTTCGGGCAGATGAAGGGGACAGACACCAGTGGGGCAAAGACCCGTGGGCGGGTCTCTGTGTGTCTTGTATCCTTTGGGAAATCAATGAAATGAGTGCTTTATACTCAGTCCCGTCTTGAAAGTGGGAAGGCTAGGCTGGATTGTGGGGTCTAGCGCCGCACAAGGCCGTGGCAAACGAAAATAATTGTAGTCGATCGAACGGCCCTGGTTCTCGGCTCTTTGGGAAGGATTTGGATGCCACCAGCCAGCAACAATATGGAGGCCTTGAGAGAAAGGATATCCCGACTGGAGGCAATGATAGGGGTGCCTCAAGCGGAGGATGCTTCTCCTCTGTGGGCGGTGACCGAAGCCCTGCAAGCAACTTTGCAGATGCTTCAAGAATCGGTGGCGGCGACCCAACTTCGGATGGATGAGATGGGGTCGGATATCCGACTCATTAAAGCGGCGACGCAAACCCTGTTCTCAGGGTGATGCTAGGAGTAAGATGATGGTCCGTGACCCTCATACTTATAATGGCACTCGGAGTGCCAAAGAGTTGGAGAATTTTCTTTGGGACATGGAGCAGTATTTTAAGGCTGCTCGTGTCTCTGAGGAAGAGATGGTGCCCATAACTTGCACCTATCTGACGGAAGATGCAAAATTATGGTGGCGGACATGGACCAATGAACTCGAGCGGCCCGAGATCCTGACTTGGGAGGCCTTGAAGCAAGAACTCAAAGAACAGTTCCTTCCCTGCAACACTTCTTGGGTTGCTAGGGACTCCCTGAAGAAGCTAAAGCAAGAAGGCAATGTGAGGGACTACGTGAAAGCGTTTAGTTCCCTCATGTTGGACATCAAAGACATGTCAGAGGCGGATAAATTGTTTAACTTTTTATCCGACCTTCAACCTTGGGCGCAGTTGGAATTGCGGAGACAGGGAGTGACTGACCTGTCTGCCGCAAAGGCTGCAGCGGAGCGCTTGGTGGACATCCGGACTGTCAAGCCCCCGCCAGACCCTTCGAAGAAGTCCCGTGCGCCCACCAAGTTTCCTAAGAAGACTCTAAAACATAAAGATGGTGGTGGGCAACAGAAAAAGAAATTCAAGGATTTCGGGAAGGCAAAGGTGAAGGCCAAGGAGGATGGATCTTTACCTAAGAAGGGGAAGGGGAACGCTCCTCATCTGGGCTGCTATATCTGCGATGGCCCTCATTTCTTTAAAGATTGGCCGAAACGCAGAAAACTGAATGCTCTCATTGCGGAGGAGAGTGATTTAGATCCGGAGGCCCCTGAGCGTGTTGCTCCTCTGCAAATTCTTAATGTTCTGCAAGCGGAGAGACAACACCGGACAAGCCCAAGCTGATGTTTGTCCAGTGTCGTATCCATGATAGACACTGGTGCCACTTACAACTTTGTTGCTGAGAATGGTGAATTCTCTAGGCTTGAAGGTGTCCAAGCATTCAAGTCGGATAAAGGCGGTGAATTCCCAAGCCCAGGCCGTGAAGGGCATGGCCTTTGACGTCAAGTTTACTATCGGTGAGTGGAAGGGCCGATTAGACTTGATGGTAGTGCCCCTGGATGACTTTGAAGTTATCCTTGGCAACAACTTTTTCCTAGGCACCAAAGTTGCCATAATTCCACATCTTGGTGGAATTCTCATCGGGGATGAGAAGAAGCCTTGCTTTGTTGCTGGGCAAGGAAGGGACCCTATTCGAAAAGTAGAGTTCATCTCTGCAAGGCAGTTGGTCCGTGGATGCAAGAAGGGCCAAGGTACTTACCTCGCCGCAATAGTGGAGGAGGGACCAAAGTACACGGCGGAGGTGCCTAAAGAGGTGGCTGACATCCTGCGAGACTTCAATGATGTGATGCCCCCTGATCTGCCTAAGGGGCTTCACCTCGGCGCGGTGTTGATCATTGCATCGAATTGGTGCCGGGCACCAGACCTCCAGCCAAGGCTCCCTATCGAATGTCGCCTAAGGAATTGGCTGAATTGAAAAAAGTTGGGCAAACTGCTGGATTCTGGAAAGATTCAACCTTCGAAGGCTCCTTTCGGCGCGCCGGTGCTATTCCAAGAGAAGCAAGATGGTTCTCTTCGGTTGTGTGTTGATTACAGAGGCCTTAATAAGGTCACTATCAAAAATAAGTACCCGGTGCCTTTGATTGCTGACCTCTTTGATCGCTTGTCCAAGGCAAAGCATTTNAAAGGTGAAGGCCAAGGAGGATGGATCTCTTCCTAAGAAGGGGAAGGGGAATGCTCCTCATCCGGGCTGCTATATTTGTGATGGCCCTCATTTCTTTAAAGACTGTTCGAAACGCGGAAAATTGAATGCTCTCATTGCTGAGGAGAGTGATTCAGATTCGGAGGCCCCTGAGCATGTTGCTCCTCTGCAAATTCTTAATGTTCTGCAGGCGGAGGAGACAACACCGGATAAGCCCAGGCTGATGTTTGTTCGACTGAAGTCAATGGGCACCGTGTCTTATCCATGATAGACACTGGTGCCACTCATAATTTTGTTGCTGAGAAGATGGTGAATACTTTTGGCTTGAAGGTGTCCAAGCATACAAGTCGGATAAAGGCGGTGAATTCCCAAGCCCAGGCCGTGAAGGGCATGGCCTTTGACGTCAAGTTTACTATCGGCTAGTGGAAGGGCCGATTAGACTTGATGGTAGTGCCTCTGGATGACTTTGAAGTTATCCTTGGCAACAACTTTTTCCTAGGCGCCAAAGTTGCCATAATTCCACATCTTGATGGAATTCTCATCGCGGATGAGAAGAAGCCTTGCTTTGTTGCTGGGCAAGGAAGGGACCCTATTAAAAAGGCAGAGTTCATCTCTGCCAGGCAGTTGGCCCATGGATGCAAGAAGGGCCAAAGTACTTACCTCGCCGCAATAGTGGAGGAGGGACCAAAGTACACGGCGGAGGTGCCTAAAGAGGTGGCTGACATCCTACGAGACTTCAATGATGTGATGCCCCCTGATCTGCGAAGGGGCTTCCACCTCGGTGCGGTGTTGATCATTGCATCGAATTGGTGCCGGGCACCAAACCTCCAGCCAAAGCTCCCTATCGAATGTCGCCAAAGGAATTGGCTGAGTTAAAAAAGCAGTTGAGCGAACTGCTTGATTCTGGAAAGATTCAACCTTCGAAGGCTCCTTTCGGCGCGCCGGTGCTGTTCCAAGCGAAGCAAGATGGTTCTCTTCGGTTGTGTGTTGATTACAGAGGCCTTAATAAGGTCACTATCAAAAATGAGTATCCGGTGCCTTTGATTGCTGACCTCTTTGATCGCTTGTCGAAGGCAAAACATTTTACCAAGTTGGACTTGTGATCTGGTTATTGGCAAGTTAGAATTGCTGAGGGGGATGAACCGAAGACTACTATGGTCACTCGGTACGGATCTTTCGAATTCCTTGTTATGCTGTTCGGCTTAACCAATGCCTGCTACTTTTTGTAATCTAATGAATAATGTGTTCCATGACTATATCGATAAGTTTGTTGTGGTCTATTTGGACGATATTGTGGTATACAGTGAGTCCTTTGAGGATTACTTGGAGCATCTAAGGAAGGTGTTTGCTCGGTTAAAGGAAAATGATCTCTATGTAAAAAGGGAGAAATGCGAGTTCTGCCTCGAAGAGATCAAGTTTCTTGGACATCTTGTTGGCAATGGAAAGGTGCGGATGGATCCAAGAAAGGTTCAGGCAATCACTGAATGGCCTGTACCTAGTAAAATGACAGAGTTGAGAAGCTTCCTTGGGCTAGCCAATTACTACAGAAAATTTGTCAAAGGCTACTCAAGGAAGGTCTCTCCTCTAACGGATCTTCTGAAGAAAGATCAGCCCTGGCTATGGTCGGACCAATGCCAGAAAGCTTTTGAGGATATCAGGAAGGCTATCTCTTCAGAACTGGTGCTGCAGTTGCCTGATTTTGCCAAGCCTTTTGAAGTTCACACTGATGCTTTTGATGTAGCTGTGGGCGGGTTTTGGTACAAGACGGACATCCTGTTGCCTTTGAGAGTTGGAAACTTAAAGATGCTGAGCAAAGATATCCTGCACATGAAAAGGAGATGCTTGCAGTGGTGCATTGCCTGCAAACTTGGAGGGTTTACTTAATGGAAACCAAGTCGTAGTAAAGACTGACAATGTTGCCAATACCTTCTTTCTGACTCAGAAGAAGTTATCTTCAAGGCAGGCTCGATGGCAAGAGTTCCTTGCGGAGTATGACTTTTAATGGGAGCACAAACCTGGGCGGCACAACCAGGTTGCGGATGCCTTGAGTAGGCAGGGCATCCACGAGGTAGTTGCTGCTATCTCTCAAGTGGAAGCAGACTTTTCTGATAAGATACGCCAAACGGCTCAGTCGGATGTTGGATATCAGAAGCTGCTTCAACAAGTCCGAGATGGGGAAACTTGGCGATATTGGCTTGATGATGGTCTTTTGATGGCGAAAGGTGGTCGGGCCTATGTCCCTAATGGTGGGGGACTTCGGATCTAGTTGCTGAGGGAAACTCATGACCCTCAATGGGCTGGGCATCCGGGCAGGGAGCGCATGATGGCTTTTATCTCGCTCCTTCATTTGGCCAAGAATGGAGCAAGATATCGAAGCTTATGTTAAGTCTTATTTGATCTGCCAACAAGATAAAGTGGAAAGACGGAAGGTAGCCGGCTTGTTGCAACCTCTTCCAATTGCAGAGAAGCCATGGGTGTCGGTGTCCATGGATTTCATTGGAGGGTTTCCAAAGGTTGATGGCCTATCATCCATCTTGGTGGTGGTGGATCGTTTTTCCAAGTATGCTATCTTTATCCCAACAACAGCCGAATGTCCAGTAGGGGTAGCTGCGACTTATTTTATCGAAATGTGGTGAAGTACTTCGGGTTGCCTGTGGAAATCATCAGTGATCGGGACCCTCGGTTCACAGGACGGTTTTGGACTTATCTTTTCCAATTAGAAGGTTCAGAGTTAAAGTTCTCTACTGCAAATCATCCTCAAACAGATGGCCAGACTGAAAGGGTGAATGCTCTTTTGGAAGAGTATCTTCGGCATTATACTTCTGCAAATCAACACAATTGGGTAAAGTTGCTTGACTCTGCTTAGTTTTGTTATAATTTGCATAAATCATCTGCGACAGGGTTCAGTCCCTTTGAGTTAGCAACAGGACGGCAGCCCCTTACTCCACAAGAAGTTGTCTTGCAAAGGAAAGGGGGACTGTGTCCTGCTGCTTATCGGTTTCTTCGGGACCAACAGGAAATGTTGGATGAGGCCCAGGACAGTCTGCACAAGGCTGCCAAGCGGATGAAAAAGTATGCTGATCATGGACGACGACCCTTGAATTTTATGTGGGGGATGAAGTCATGCTTAAGCTGACTCCACAAATTTGGAAAAGAATAAGTCGGAAGAGAGCTCATAGAGGCTTGATCCGAGATATGATGGTCCGTTTGAAGTGGTCAAACGGGTGGGGAATGTTGCCTACAAGCTGCGGCTGCCTGAGAGATTGAAAGTGCATACCACTTTCCATGTAAGTTTTCTGAAGCCCTATTTTTGAAGTACTGATCCTTCAAGGGTGCAGGATGTGCGGGCGCCTCCAACTGTGCAAAAACAATATGAAAAGGAGGTTGAATCTATTTTGGATCATAGGACTTTGGGACACATCCAAAAGAACCAGCGGACTGAATTTTTGGTCCATTGGAAAAATGAATCGGCTGGTGAGGCTAGTTGGGAAAAGGAGGCACATCTGTGGTAGTTTAGGGAACACATTGACAGCTACTTTGCAAATCTCTCTCCGAGGACGTCGGGGTCTTCTGGTGGGGGAGGTTTGTCAGACTATCATTAGCCGTGCGAAAGCTTGGCCGCGCAGGCCCTGGCAGAGCAGGCGCTCGGTCGCCCGGGGCCTTGGCCGCGCGGGCGCTCGGCCGCCCGGGGCTTTGGCCGTGCGAGCGCTTGGTCGCGTGGGCGCCTGGGACCTTGGCCGCTCGGACGTTTGGCCACGCGGACGCTCCGCCGCACGGGGCCTTGGCTGCATGGGCCTTGGCCATGCGGGCGTCCGGCCATCCGGGGTTTTGGCCGAGCGGGCAATAACTCGACGCGTGCAGAGCCGTGGATGCTGCTGAAGAAGTTTGAGTGCTGCGGTGCGCACCATGACCCCGCCGGACCATGGATGCACAGGGTATTCACTCGGCTAGCGCGCACAGGGCCAGGGGCCCAGACTGCAATGTTGCTCGTCTGTCTGTATACCTCGGGGTGGCAGATGATCGGACGCTGCGTAAGGATAGTAGGGGGGAACTACTCGCCACTATGTTCAAGGTAAGGGTTCACCTTGGACATGGCCACGGCACCTAAGGGGCGTGGCTTAAGAATGCCTTGCGCCGGCAAGGCATGGCCATTACTAGTCCACATGGCAAAGGTGGGATGCTTAAGTGGCATAAGCGAGAGATGATGTGGCGGACCGTTGCTCAGAGCGCGGATGCGCAAGGCATGCATCGGCGCGTGCCAGGACTTGGGTGCGCAAACAGTTTCCTGTGCCAAGGGAGTTTGGGTGGTTCCAGAAACTCCCTTGCGCATGTGATCGTGCGGTTGCCAGATGGTTCGGAAACGCCCAGCGGTTGGGGATGTCCACCGCGCATCTATATAATTGTAGTCTGATGCCTTCGGGCAAGACACACGGTTTGGGGCAAAGACCTTTGTTTGGTCTACTGTGTGTTGTAACTTGGGAATTCAATAAAGAAGCTTATTCTTTATTTGTGCCTTTGAGTTGAGTAGGCTAGCTAGATTCGGAAGGAACTCTAGCGCCGCACAAGGTCAAGTTTGGAGAAAATTTTTGAGTACAAACTTTCGGCCCTGTGACAGTATGGAGAAATATAAAGAATGCAAGGCTATAGATTGGTTTAATTTCCTTTATGAATGTCGGTATAAATGGTTCCCAGTTTACGTAAAGGATACATTCTTCGTAGGTTTGTAGGACATTGTATTTGGTTCATATTCATGTTCAATGCTTCTTTTTTTTTGACAAAATTATGTACATGGATATCATCTTCACAAAGGAGCAAGGGCATCAATCACTTCTTTGATGGCTTTATAAATTTGAAGACTATACTCACAGAGTTCATAGATAAGTACGAAGATGCCTTGGAGAAATGGTACGAGGCTGAAAATGAGGAAGATAATAGGACATTGCAAACGATTGATTTCCTAAAAACATCCTCACCTTTTGAGAGGCAAGCTGCAGAAGATATATAAGGCGCATTTTCAAAAAATTTCAAAATGAGATCTTTGAAATGGCTGCATCAAAACTAAATTGATCAAGGAAGCTGATAATTGTTGTGTATATTCTGTAAAGTCATATGAAAGGATTGAAGTCGATGGAATCAGCAAGGAGATGATAAAAGATTATATCATGTCATACGATAAAAATACTAAGGATGTCCAATGCCAGTGTCGATCCTTTCAGTTCAAGGGTTACTTATATAGGCATGCCTTGTTGGTTCTTCATCAAAGCGATGTATTTCGTTTACCTGATAAAAATTCATGAAGAGATGGTACAAGGACATGAAATACTAATTCGATAATTTTGCTGCAATATTGAAGGTTGTGATAAAAGCATACGAAAATCATGGTACGCAGTGACAATTTTTTATTTGAAATGTCTTAATGTATGTTTTCGATAACATTACGTTATTGATTGTAGATATAGTTTGCTAAGTCATCGGATGATGAAGCTCACAGAGATAGCCTCCATGTCTGAAGATGCATTTAATTTAGTGATGGATGGTATAACACCAATATTCAAATTTGTTGTGGATGCTAACTGCACAGCTAAGGCAAGTATACAACTTGTTATTCAAGATCCTGAGCAAATTAGGACGAAAGGTCGCCCAAGAGAGAACAGATTAAAGAGTGGAGTGGAGAAGAAGTCAAAAAGATTAAGGAAAAATATGGTCAAGGTATCCGTTGACGCTCCCTCAATGCAAAATTAAATAAGAGCTGGTTCAAGCAACATGCAAACTTGTATGTAGTCAATTAACACCGGTGAGGATATAGAAAGAATTGTACCATCTTTCGAAACTTTAATAGACGAGTTTGATGCTTATGTATTAAGTCAACTAACATAGGAGCATATATAAAAGACGGGTGTTGTAACTTTGTAACTAGGGTGTCTACACCCTAGCTTTTAAGCGACGACACCCAAGCGGGGACTGTTAAGGCGGGACCAACGATATCCCCAATTTAGGCTGTTACGACACTCCAGCTCCAATATAACGACACCATAGCTTTGAATCAATGACACCGGAGCGAGGACTGTTAAGGCATGGACCGATGACATCCCCTATTTATGCTGTTACGACACCTCAGCTCTCATCTCATGATACCCTAGCTTCAATGAGATGACATTCGTGCTGGGACTGTTAAGGCGGGGACATACAGAATCCCCTATTTAGGTTGTTACAACACCCCAGCTCTCATCTGATGACACCCTAGCTTCAATGCGATGATACCCGTGCGGGGACTGTTAAGGCGGGGACCGATGATATCCCCGACTTAGGCTGTTATGACACCCCAACTCTCATCTGATGACACCTTAGCTTTAAGGCGATGATACTCATGCAGGGACTGTTAAGGCGGGGACCGACGACATCCCCGACTTAGGCTATTACGATACCCCAGCTCTCATTTGACGACACTCTAGCTTTAAGGTGACGACACCCGTGCGGGGATTGTTAAGACAGGGACCGACGACATCCCCGACTTAGGCTGTTACAATACCCCAGCTCCCATTTGACGACACCCTAGCTTTATGGCGACAACACCCATGCGGGGACTATTAAGGTGGGGACCGACAACATCCTCGACTTAGGCTATTATGACACCCCAGCTTTCATCTGACGACACCCATGCCGGGACTATTAAGGCGGGGATTGATGACATCTCCAACTTAGGCTGTTACGATACCTCAGCTCTCATCTAACGATACACTAGCTTCAATGCGATGACACCCATGCGGGATGTCACCACTATTAAGGTGGGACCGACGACATCCCCGACTTAGGTTGTTACGACACCCAGCTCTCATCTGACGACACCCTAGCATTAAGGCGATGACACCCGCGCGTGGACTGTTAAGATGGGACCTATGACACCCCTATTTAGGCTGTTACAATACCCAGCTCTCATCTGACGACATCCTAGCTTTAAGACGATGACATCCGTGCGGGGGCTGTTAAGGCGGGGACCGACGACATCACTAACTTAGGCTGTTACGACACTCCAGCTATCATCTGACAACACCCTAGCTTCAATGCGATGATACCGGTGCAGGGACTGTTAAGGCAGGAATCGATGACATCCCCGACTTAGGCTATTACGATTGTTGACCCAATTATTGATTTTGATGATTAACAAAACTATTTGAGTATAACATTTGAAGTTACTAATGATTTTGGTTAAGTTTTTCAGTTTATGATTTAATTTATTAATCAAAATCACAAGACAAATCAAGTTCTAGTTCGAATCTAATGTCAAGGTAAGATTGCAGACATTAGAGTCGACACATTGATCGCAGAGTCGACTCCGAAAATCGGCACAGACTTTAGAGTCGACACCTGGACTGTTAGAGCCAACTCCAACAGAAAGATAGAACGATGGTTTTTCTGGTCATGACTTAGAGTCGACACCTGGATTGTTAGAGTCGACTCCAGAGGATTTTTGTGTCGACCCCAGAAAAGTCAGAGACGACTCCAGATCGAGCGGATTGGGGATTTTTGATTTAGAGCCGACTCCAGAAAAGTTAGAGTCGACTCCAGATTGTCAGAAACGACTCTAAAACTATTAGAACGTCTTTAAACTTTATTTTTATCCTTTTTAATCCCAACGGATATTACCCTATTTGGTTCTAATCCTTCTTACACTTGTTTCTAACGGATAGCTTTTAGCTATTTATGGATTAAGAAGGGTCTATAAGAAGGGGTTTTTGTTGTATCCGAAAAAAAAGGAAGACAAGAAGAGAGGAAAAAACAGAGAAATGAGAAAAACAAGAGTGAAATTCATCAAAAATCAAAAGAGAAAAGAGAGAAGATTCGAAAGAAAAGATGAGAAGAAGCAAGCCACCAAGATCTACAAATCAGGCTTTGATTCCTATCTCTTTATCTTTGTTCTATCATTGTATATTTGCTCATTGGAGGAGCTCTTGATTTGTAAAACGTTATTGTTTGCTGGTCAATCAGGGGATTGATTCAGTTGAGGTTGTTAGCCTTGTACAAGCAGTTGCTTGTGTTGTAAGGTTGTGTGCTGGTGAGCCTTGAAAACCAGCTGGGTTCGTTGTGCATTCGGGAAAACAACAAGTTGAGTTGTGAGCTTGTAAAACAACTCTGTTGTAATCAGATTGATTATAGTGTGGACCCAAGAGGTACTTGGCAGTGGATGTAGTTGTAGGTACACCAAACCATTATAAAATTCTTGTATTTGCAGTGATTGTTTCCTTGTCTCTAACTCTCTATCTGTGCATACTCTGTTTAATTCGTGTACATCTAAGTTTTCACTTCCATTGGGGGATTATTTTTAAAAAGAGTTTAATTTTTTAAAAACCCAATTCACCCCCCCTCATAGGTTGCTATCTGGACCAACAATTGGTATCAGAGCTAGTGCTCATTTGATTTGATCTAACGATCAAGAGTCAAAGATCCACATGGCAGCTCAAGCTGGTTCATCTTTTTTCAAAGGCCAATTTACAAATAGACCACCCTTGTTTAATGGCTTAAACTATGGTTATTGGAAGGCTAGAATGAAAATTTTCATTCAAACACTTGACTATGATCTATGGAGCATTATAGTTAATGGACCACACACACCCACTGCTAGAATTAATGGCATGGAGATTCCTAAACCGGAAATGGAATGTGATGAACATGATAAAAAATTGGCACAACTTAATGCCAAGGCTATAAATGTTTTGTACTGCTCATTAGATGCAAATGAATTCAATCGTATATCTATTTGCATTTCTGCTAAGAAAATCTGGGATAGACTTGAGGTTACCCATGAGGGAACAAATCAAGTCAAGGAATCCAAGATTAACATGCTAGTTCATAAGTATGAATTGTTTAAAATGGATGCATGTGAATCTATTTCTAATATGTTTACAAGATTTACTGATATAGTTAATGGTTTAAAAAGTCTTGCTAAATCTTATGATAATTCTGATCTTGTGAGGAAGTTTTTGCGTTCCTTGCCTAGGACTTGGGAAGCTAAAGTGACTGCAATACAAGAGGCAAAGGATCTAAGTACCCTACCCCTGGAAGAATTATTGGGATCCTTGATGACTCATGAGCTTCAAGTTAAGCAACATGTTGATGATGATGAGTCAAAGAAGAAGAGGACTATGGCTCTTAAGACTTCTTAATATATGGAAGAGCCTCATTAATCTGAAGATGAAAGTGATGATGAGGACATGGCACTCATCACAAGGAAGTTTAAAATATTTATGAAGAAGAAGAAGTTTGAAAAGAAAAAGCCCTTTGCTAGAAAAGATGAGGACAAGGGCAAAGAAAAAGAAGTTATCTGTTTTGAATGCAAGAAGCCAAGTCACTTTAAATCTGAATGCCCACAACTAAAGAAAGACATCCGAAGATTCAAAAAGAAGGCAATGATGACCACATGGAGTGATTCGGAAAGCTTAAGTTTCGAAGAGGAAGAGAAGAGTGAAATGGCCAATCTATGCTTCATGGCGGACAATGATGAGGTAAGTCCGAGTTTTCTTGATGACTTTACTTTCGATGAGTTGCATAGTATTTTTTATGAATTGATGGATGATTTTGCAAAATTAAGTTCAAAGAACAAAGATCTGAAAAATCAAATGCAAAATCTATCTTTAGAAAATGAAAAGCATGTTGTAGAAAAAGAACTTTTGATGAAAGAAAATGAAAGCTTGAAAAATGAAGTTGATAGACTTAAACCTATAGTTAATAAATTTACTTTGAGCTCTATCAAACTTAATATGATTTTGGACAATTAAAAAGCTATTTTTGATAAAGCTGGATTAGGATATAATCCACTTAAAAAGCAAAAATCCTTGAAAAATATTTTTGTACATGCTGAAAAATCATCAAATATTACTTGTTTTAAATGTGGAAACAAAGGACATAAATCTTATATGTATAAAACTCCACATGATAAAAGAAAGATGATTTGGGTTCCCAAAGGAACAATATTTATTGCGTCTAACCATGAAGGACCCAGAAAGGCTTGGGTACCTAAAGTTAAGATATGAATATTTTGCAGGAGTGTCTTGCAGCCATCAGACTTAAAAGAAAGTGGTACCTTGATAATGGTTGCTCAAGACACATGACGGGTGATAGATCAATTCATCACCCTTGAATCGAAAAGAGGTGGAGTAGTTACTTTTGGTGATAATGGTCAAGGCTATATCATGGGTATTGGTAAGATTCAAATTACTCAATCTACTCATATTGATAATGTTTTATATGTTGATGGACTTAAGCATAATTTGATAAGTATTAGCCAATTGTGTGATAAAGGTTTCAAAGTTTTCTTTGAAGCTTCTATTTGCACTGTTACTAATCCCATTGATAACAGCATTATTCTTGTTAGTAAACGTTATGGCAATGTGTACTTAATTGATTTGAGTAATTTATCTCCAGGTAATCATTGCTTAGTTGCTAATAATGCTAAGATGAATGAGATTGGTTGGCTATGGCACCGTAGATTAGGTCAAGCAAGCACACACCTAATTTCTAAACTATTGAAAATGTATATAGTTAAAGGTATTCCTAGCTTAAATTTTGAAAATAATCGAATCTGTTATGCATGTCAATTTGGAAAACAAACAAGAACTTCTTTCAAATCTAAGAATGTTGTTTCAACTACTAGGCCACTAGAGCTACTACACATTGACCTTTTTGGACCTACTAGAACCACAAGTCTAGGAGGAAAGAAATATGGTCTTGTGATAGTAGATGATTACTCTAGATTCACTTGGGTAATGTTTTTGGCTCACAAAGATGAGACTTTCTCAATATTCCTGAAATTCGTTAAGAAAGTTACAAATAAGAAAAATACTACCATAGTGTCTATTAGAAGTGATCATAGAACTGAATTTTACTTATTTAAAAAATTCTGTTTTGAAAAAGGCATACATCATAATTTTTCAGCACCTAGGACACCATAATAAAATGGAGTTGTAAAGAAAGAATAGGACTTTAGAAGACATGGCCCGTACCATGCTATGTGAAAGCCAACTTCCAAAATATTTTTGGGCGGAAGCTATAAACACAGTATGTTACATCCTAAATAGAGCCTTGATTAGACCTATCCTTAAGAAGACTCCTTATGAACTATGGCATAATAGGAAACCCAATTTAGGTTATTTTCATGCATTTGGTTGTAAATGCTTTATTAATAACAATGGTAAGGATAATCTTGGGAAGTTTGATGCAAAGTCTGATGAAGGTATTTTCCTAGGATATTCTACATCTAGCAAGGCATATAGAGTATTTAATAAGAGAAGCTTAGTTGTAGAAGAATCCATTCATATAGTTTGATGAGTCTTTAGCATCAAGTTCGGATAAAATTGATGATGAGGAAGATACATCTTTGATTGAAAGAGGTATTAAAAAATTAAATGTATCTTCATATCAAGAACCTGAAGCTAAGGATGATGACTCACCTAAGGATGATGGTATTAATACTTCTTATAATGATAAAGATCTACCTAGAGATTGGAGATATGCTTATGGTCATCCTAAGGACCTAATCATAGGTGATCCATCTCAAGGTGTAAGGACTAGATCATCAATGAGAAATATCAATAATCATCTTGCATTTATATCTCATATAGAACCCAAAACTATAGAGGAAGCTGAGAAAGATAGTTATTGGATGTTAGCAATGCAGGAAGAGTTAAACCAATTCATTAGGAACCAAGTTTGGATCCTAGTAGACAGACCTAGAGACCACCCTATAATAGGATCTAAATGGGTTTTTAGAAATAAATTGGATGAAAATGGCTTGGTGATTAGAAATAAGGCTAGATTAGTTGCAAAGGGATATAATCAGGAAGAAGGTATAGATTTTGATGAAACCTTTACACCTGTTGCTAGATTAGAAGCCATTAGGTTATTACTTGCTTTTGCATGCTGCATCAATATTAATTTATTTCAAATGGATGTTAAAAGTGCATTTTTAAATGGTTTTATAAATGAGGAAGTTTATGTTGAACAACCTCTGGTTTTGAAGATCATGAATTTTCAAACCATGTCTTCAAATTACACAAAGCACTTTATGGTTTAAAGCAAGCACCTAGAGCATGGTATGATAGATTGAGTAAATTTTTGATTGAAAATGATTTTTTCTAGAAGAAATGTTGATAAACTTGTTTTTAAAAAGAAAAGAAAAGATTTATTAATTTTTCAAATTTATGTTGATGACATTGTATTTGGTGCTACTAATAATCTCCTTTGTCAAGAATTTGCTAAGTTAATGCAGGGAGAATTCGAGATGAGCATGATGGGAGAACTCAACTTCTTCCTTGGACTTCAAATCAAACAAGAGAAAGCGGGGATTTTCATCAACCAAACAAAGTACACAAAGAAATACTTAAGAAGTTTGGTATGGAATCTGCTAAACCTCTTGGTACGCCAATGAGTCCCTCATGCAAGCTGGACAAGGATGAAG
Source organism: Calamus simplicifolius (assembly GCA_900491605.1). NCBI lineage: Eukaryota > Viridiplantae > Streptophyta > Magnoliopsida > Arecales > Arecaceae > Calamus > Calamus simplicifolius. Next base: position 8,528 of record UESW01002818.1, on the reverse strand, counting down.
AAGGTAAGAAAGTAGATCAGAAGCATTACCGAGGTATGATCGGATCATTTCTTTACTTAACTGCAAGTAGGCCAGATATTATGTTTTCTGTTTGCCTATGTGCAAGATATCAATCTAATCCTAAAGAATCACATTTATTTGCTGTTAAAAGAATCTTTAGATACTTAAATGGAACTAAAAATGTAGGATTATGGTATTCTAGAGACTCAACTTTAAAGTTGATTGCTTATTCTGATTCTGATTATACTGGTTGTAAATTAGATAGGAAGAGTACAAGTGGTGCATGCCAACTTTTATGAAGTAACTTAATCTCTTGGTTTAGCAAGAAGCAAAATTTGGTTGCATTATCCACTACTGAGGCAGAGTATGATGCAGCTAGAAGTTGTTGTGCTCAAATCCTTTAGATTAAGCGACAACTTGAAGATTATGGTATCACACTTGATAAAATTCCTATTAGATGTGATAACACTAGTGCAATCAATCTAACGAAGAATCCAATCCAACACTCTAGAACTAAACATATAGAAATTAGACAATACTTTATCAGAGAATATGTTTCCAACAATGATGTTTGTCTTGAATATGTGAATACTAATGATCAATTAGCTGATATTTTTATCAAACCATTAAGTGAAGAAAGATTTTGTTATCTTAGAGGAGAATTAGGAGTTTGTGATCCTTTAGAATGACTTCATCAATTTCTTAAAAATCCTCTATGTTCAATAAGGAAATTTATCTAGAAATTTGATTCATTGTTTCCTAAATTGTTAAAGGACACTTGTCTAGAGTTTGATGATCAATTTGATCAATTTCAGAATCTTGAAATTCAAATTTTTCACTGAAACTATTATGGAGTCAACACCTTCAGTCTGTGGAGTCGACACCTTCCTATTTGATGTTCTGTTTGGGCAATTAGAGCCGACACCTGCTTCTGTAGAGCCGACTTTAATTCGGGTGCTGACAGATTTTTTGGTTCGGAGCCGACACCTCGCTTTGCGGGAGTCAACTCTAAGTGAACCTAGGTCAAAATATAAGGCGGAGTCGACACCTATACAAACTCTATCATCTCCAAATCTTCTCTAAAGTTGTTCCAAACTGATTCCAACACCTCTAAACCCTTCAAATCTCTTGATTACTCATTTCATTCAAACCCTATGGCTCCTAAGAGGCGTGCTACTGTTGGTGGACCGGCGGCTCCCACGAGGAGACGCACGATTCGGAGGCAAGCTTCGTCTTCATCGTTTGCCACCCGAGAGGCTTCTCCACCTTCTCCATCTTCTCCACATGTTGACCAATTAGCGGGTAAGGCTATCACAATCGGAAGGAAAGTTGATTTTGATTTCTTTGCTTCTGAAGATTTTGCTATTGGCCGTTAATTAAAGGAAATTGGATGGGAAAAAGCTTGTTCATTGGATATTCCTATTTACCCTGCCCTCGTAAGAGAGTGCTACAATGATTTGAGTAGAGGAGAGGGAGGTTTAGTAAGTTATGTTAGAGGAACAAGAGTTGTAATCACTGCTGAGACCCTTGGAAACTTGTTAGAGATGCCCACTGTTGGGTTAAATGAGTGTCAGCATGATGATCGAGGTGGTGCCCTATCTAGGATGCAGGGGAGAGAGGTATCTGAGTTTGAGGAGATTATGGCAAATCAACTGAACTTGGAACTTAGGCTACTTCATAACATCTGCGGAAGGATCTTATTTCCCAAGATAGGCCGATTTGAGTATGTCTCAGAGCGAGACATCTTGCTGATGGATTGCATCATCACTGGGCGGCTAGTAAATTTAGCTGTGATGATGATAGGCTATATGGTAGAGGCAGCTATCAAGAAAAGATCCACATTGCCATATGGTATGATTCTGACTTTGGTATTTAGAAGCCAAGGTGTGTTGATCATGGATAATGAGCCACTGAGGAAACTAAGGCATACAGACTACTATAGTGTCTCTACCATTCACCGTATGGGCTTTAGAAAGGTAAATGGTATTTGGATAAAGAGAGGACAGGAGGCTAGAGTTGAGGAGGCCAGAGCAGAGGACATCCCTGACCCATCTGTTGCGGGACTATCTACAGTTGGACCTTCTGAGGCTGGACCAAGCACATACTCTTCACCTCCACCTCAGACAGCATTTGTATCTGGAAGATTTTCAGATGTGCAGATTGGTCAGCTCAGAGCATTATTAGCAGTGTATGACAGTCAGAGGAGAGATGAGATTAGTCAGATGAGAGATGACATCAGACAGTTTAAGGAGGAGATCAATTCCAGACTTGACTTTATTTCATTTTCCATTAGCCGCTCAATGCTTTGTCAGGATAATTTTTTTAATTTAAGAATTCTATGCATATACTCAATGTTTTTATAATCATCAAAAAGGGGGAGATTGTTGATCCATTTATTGATTTTGATGATTAATAAAGGAATTGAGTATATTTATTTGATTACTAATGGATTTTATAAGTGTTTCAGGACTTAAATTTATTTGATCAATTTAAAGAAATTAAGAAATAAATTTTGAATCAAATACAAATCAGAGATTTCAAAGTTTCAGAGCTTGGAGTCGACACCTAGAAAATCTGGAGCCGACCCCATGGATAATTCAATTTTAATCTAATTTTTGATACGATCTAGAGTCGACACCTAGAGTTTCGTAGTCGACACCTAGAGTTTCGGAGTCGACACTTACAGTGTCTGGAGCCGACTCCGATACGGAGACATAACGCTTATTTTTGAGCATCCTGGAGCCGACACCTACAGTATTCAGGAGCCGACACCTGACGATGGTGAGCCGACACTTACTTTTTTGGAGCCGACTCCTTAACGAACTCAAAAATTTCTATTTTTGGTAAAACGATCTGGAGCCGACACCTGAAAAGTTGGAGCCAACTCCAACCTGACTGGGACGAAAATTTAAAATGCCAGATCAGCTCTAACGGTAATATTTCCTTTTTACCTAATTTCTAACGGATATATTTTGTTTTCAGATACACTCCAACGGCTAGTTTCCTTCCCAAAATGGATTAAAAGAAATCTATAAAAAGTGGAAAAAAACACTCGTTTGAAGAGAAGAAAAAGAGAACGAAAAATAGAAAAATTTCAAATCAAAAATCCGAGAAACCCTGAGCCTGAAATCCAAGAGAAAAGCATTCAAATTCAAATCCTTCCACTCCAAAAAGCTCAAAGAGGAATCCAAGGCACCCAAATCAAAAAATCGGTGGATTTCCCAAATTGAAGTAAAAGCTTTGTTTCTTCCATTTCCAATCTTCTCAACTGCAACGACTGTAAGGGATTAAAGCTGAGGCTTGATTCATCATTCCAAAGGGAGAAGAGGAAAAGAAGAAAAGAAGAAAAGCTCAAAGCCAAACAACTTCAAATCAAGCTTTTCTAAACTTGTTTACTTATTTTTGAATATTTGCTCATTAAGGAGCTGTGTATCTTTGAAAAACTATATTCTTTTTATTTGTGCCTAGTTCAATCAAAGGGATTGAACTAGTAGAGGTTGTATACCTCGGGTCAAGCTAGATTAGCTTGAGTTTAGGGTTGTGTGCTGGTGAGCCCAAAAAATCGGCTGGGTTCATTGTGATCCCGGGTAAAACAATAAGTTTGGGTTGTGAGCTTGTAAAATAACTCGGCTGTAATCGAGGAGATTATAGTGTGGACCCAAGTGGATCTTGGGAGTGGACGCAGGTGTTGGATACACCAAACCACTATAAAATCTTTGTGTTTGCCGTGCTTCTATTGTCTCTATCTCTATCTCTATCTCATTGATTGTGCTTTATATTTGCATTGCATTTACTTTCATTCATCTTAAGCAAACAATTTTTTTTAAGAGGTTAAATTTTTTAAAGAACCCAATTCACCCCCCCCCCTCTTGGGTTGTCATCTGGGCTAACAGAACTGATAGGTCATCTGAAGAAAATTATCTACAAATATGTTTGATTGACCTTTTATTTCCTATAGTGATACCCTATCTAAGCCTATCGTACCCTAACCTATTAGAAACCTAAGATTAGCTTTTCATATTCTAGTTTGTATCTTAGGATTTCTAGTTTACTATACTTTGTTAGTATGTATCTAGGAATTTCTAATTGATATGGTACTTTACTGTGAATGTTTTTTAATAGACACATGTAATGCATCTTGAATTGAAATACAATTATCTTATCAATTACAATAAATGAAGTTTACTATCTCTATGATTGAATGAACCAACAACCTCGCTATCATAACCTATATTATTGTTTTTAAACTCACTTTATTGCTGATAACAAAAAAGGAGGAGAGAAATTTGTATATGCATAAAGGAGAGAGAGAAAGAAAATAGGGAGAGAGAATGAAAGAATATAAGATTTCAATATGTTTTAATCAATTGGCATATCTCAAAAGGGGGAGAGAAATTTTGAGATGGAGAGAAATTTATAAATTCTAATCAATTGGTATCAAATCAATTTCAGTTTATTTACATGTACCTTGCATAGCGGGAGTTATTTAATGCAGGGGGAGCTTAATGATTTTCTGTGTAAAGTTAAATCATCTTGATTGCTATTTATAATAGAACTCAAGTATGTTTCTAAAGTTCATTTTGAAACTTAGCATCAAATTCTCTGTTAGGAAGTTTTAAAGCTTTAACAATGTCTATAACGCTTATTTCAAATGAATTTTTAATGCATATACTCAAAGTTTTTGTCATCATCAAAAAGGGGGAGATTGTTGTCCCAATTATTGATTTTGATGATTAACAAAACTATTTGAGTATAACATTTGAAGTTACTAATGATTTTGGTTAAGTTTTTCAGTTTATGATTTGATTTATTAATCAAAATCACAAGACAAATTAAGTTCTAATTTGAATCTAATGTCAAGGTAAGATTGCAGATATTAGAGTCGACACATGGAATCGCAGAGTTGACTTTGAAAATCGGCACAGACTTTAGAGTCGACACCTAGACTGTTAGAGCCGACTCCAACAGAAAGACAGAACAATGATTTTCTGGTCACGACTTAGAGTTGACACCTGAACTGTTAGAGTCGACTCCAGAGGATTTTTGTGTCGACCCCAGAAAAGTCAGAGACGACTCCAGAAAATGATAAACTAAAGAAGGAAGTTGATAAATATAAAAATATTGTTGATAAATTTACTTATAGTTCTGAAAAACTTAATTTATTGTTAAGTAATCAAAGAGCTATATATGATAAGGCCGGTTTAGGTTATAGACCTAACTTAAAGCAAAAATTTGTCAAAAACTTTTTTAGAAAGGAACAAAATAATGATAATGTTACATGTCATTACTGTAACAAGAAGGGACACAAAGTTTTTGAATGCAATTTTAAGAAAATTGACAAGAAGTTAAATAATAAAGGAAAAAAGATATGGGTTCTCAAAGGAACTGTCTTTTATGCTACTAACCATGAAGGACCCAAGAAGGCTTGGGTACCTAAATATAAGACTTAATTATTTTTGCAGAAGTGTCTTGCGGCCAAAAGATCAAAGCGAAAGTGGTATATCGATAGCGGCTGCTCAAGGCATATGACGGGTGACAAGGATCAATTCATCACCCTTGAAAGCAAAAGAGGAGTAGTTACATTTGATGATAATGGCAAAGGTCAAATCTTGGGGTTTGGTAACATTCAAATAACTCCCTCCACATATATTGAAAATGTCTTATATGTTAATGGTTTGAAACACAATTTAATTAGCATTAGTCAATTATGTGATAAAGGTTTTAAAGTATCATTTGAATCTTCTATATGCACTGTTTCTAATCCCATTGATAATAGCATTATTTTTATTGGAAATAGAAATGAGAATGTATACTTGATTGATTTAGACAATTTGTCTACTAGTAATCATTGCTTAGTTGCTAATAATGCTAATATGAATGAGATTGGTTGGTTGGGGCATCGTAGATTAGGTCATGCATGCACACATCTTATTTCAAAATTAATTAGAATGGATTTAGTAAAAGGACTTTCATAACTAGATTTTGAAAATAATAAAATTTGTGATGCATGTCAATTTGGAAAACAAACTAGAAATTCTTTTAAAACTAAAAATATTGTTTCCACTTCTAGGCCTCTTAAACTACTTCACATGGATCTTTTTGGACCTACTAGAACCACAGTCTAGGAGGAAAGAAATATGGTCTTGTGATTGTAGATGATTATTCTAGATACACTTGGGTATTGTTTTTAGCTCATAAGGATGAGACCTTTTCATTATTTCTTAAATTCTTCAAGAAGGTCACAAATGAGAAAAATAACACCATAGTGTCTCTAAGAAGTGATCATGGCACTGAATTTAAAAATTATTTTTTTGAAAACTTTTGCATAGAAAATGACATTCATCATAAATTTTCAGCACCTAGAACACCGCAACAAATGGAGTAGTTGAAAGGAAAAATAGAACCTTAGAAGACATGGCCCGTACCATGCTATGTGAAAGCAACCTACCAAAATACTTTTGGGCGGAAGCTATAAACACGGCATGCTACATTCTTAATAGAGCTCTAATTAGGCCAATCATTAAAGAAAACTCCTTATGAATTATGGAATAATAGAAAACCAAATATAAGTTACTTTCATGCATTTGGTTGTAAATGTTTCATTCATAATAATGGTAAAGATAATCTAGGAAAATTTGATGCAAAATCTGATGAAGGCATTTTCTTAGGATATTCAACATCTAGTAAAGCCTATATAGTGTTTAACAAGAGAAATTTAATTGTAGAAGAATCTATTCATGTAATTTTGATGAATCTTTAGCATCAAGTTCTGAAAAGATTGATGATGAGGAAGATACAAACATTCTAGAAAGAGATATTGAAAAACTTGAATATAAATGTATCTTCGGATCATGAACAAGAAGCTAAAGATAATGATTCTCCTAAGTGTTGATGTTGTTGATGCAAATCATAATGATGTAGATCTTCCTAGAGATTGGAGATATGCCTATGGTCATCCAAGGAATTAATTATAGGTGATCCATCTCAAGGAGTAAGAACTAGATCATCAATGAGAAACATCAATAATCATCTTGCATTTGTATCTCAAATTGAACCTAAAACTATTGAAGAAGCAGAAAAAGATAATAATTGGATGTTAGCTATGCAAGAAGAATTAAATCAATTTACTAGGAATAATGTTTGGACTCTTGTAGATAGACCTAAAGATCATTCTGTTATAGGATCAAAATGGGTATTTAGAAATAAATTAGATGAAAATGGCATAGTAATTAGAAACAAAGCTAGATTAGTTGCAAAAGGATATAATCAAGAAGAAGGAATTGATTTTGATGAAACTTTTGCACCTGTAGCTAGACTTGAAGCAATTAGATTATTACTTGCATTTGCATGTCATATGCATATCAATTTATTTCAAATGGATGTTAAAAGTGCATTTTTAAATGGATTTATAAATGAGGAAGTTTGTTGAACAACCACCTGGTTTTGAAGATCATGAATTTCAAATCATGTTTTTAAATTACACAAAGCACTATATGGTTTGAAACAAGCACCTAGAGCTTGGTATGAAAGATTAAGTAAATTTTTAATTGAAAATGATTTTGTAAGAGGAAATGTTGATAAAACATTATTTTTGAAAAGAAAAGATAAAGATTTATTAGTAGTACAAATATATGTGATGATATTGTATTTGGTGCTACTAACAACTTGTTATGTCAAGAATTTGCTAAGTTGATGCAGGGTGATTTGAAATGAGCATGATGGGAGAACTCAACTTCTTCCTTAGGACTTCAAATCAAACAAAGCAAAGAAGGAATTTTCATCAATCAAGCCAAATACACAAAAGAACTGCTCAAGAAGTTTGGAATGGAGTCAATCAAGCCCTTGGAACTCCTATGAGTCCTTCATGCAAATTGGACAAAGATGAAGATGGTAAGAAAGTAGATCAAAAAATTATAGAGGTATGATTGGATCTCTTCTTTACTTAACAGCTAGTAGACCAGATATTATGTTTGCAGTATGTTTATGTGCTAGATTTCAATCTGAACCTAAAGAATCTCACTTAATTGCTGTAAAAGAATTTTAAGATATTTAAGTGGAACTAAAAATGTAGGTTTATGGTATTCTAGAGACTCAACATTAAATTTAATTGCATATTCTGATTCTGATTATGCTGGATGTAAATTAGATAGAAAAAGCACAAGTGGTGCATGTCATTCTTAGGAGTAACTTAATCTCTTGGTTTAGCAAAAAGCAAAATTCGGTTGCATTATCTACTGCTGAAGCAGATATGTTGCAGCTGGAAGTTGCTGTGCTCAAATCCTTTGGATTAAGAGACAACTTGAAGATTATGGCATAACACTTGATAAAACACCAATTAGATGTGATAACACGAGTGCAATAATTTAACTAAAAATCCAATTCAACATTCAAGAACAAAACACATTGAAATTAGATATCATTTTATAAGAGAACATGTAGCTAATAATGAAATTGTCTTGATTATGTTAATACTGAAGAACAATTAGCTGACATATTTACAAAACCCTTGAATGAAGAGATTTTGTTAT
>UESW01002817.1:123225-156566 GCA_900491605.1 Calamus simplicifolius | reverse complement strand
CGTCCAAATAGTGATGCTATGGTTATACGTAGCTTGGATAAATCACTCGAAAAATAACTCAACTATTAGCTTGGATAAATCACTCAAAAAATAACTCAGCTATTTTGCCCTCTTCTATTTCGTTCATTACAAGGTCCAAATTACAATGCTGATTCAAAAGAAAAGTGACTTTTTGAATTTGAACTTTCATGTTATCAAAGCATTTTTGCCGACCAAATTCAAATATTTCAAACTTAAGTTGCCTAAGAAAAGTTAGCCCTCGTTCACATGGACAACTTTTCCCACCAAATCTTAAGCATTCATATTCAAAATTTTGAAGTCACATAGCACATGAGGGGCACAAGATATGAGAAGCTTTGCCCAAACAAACAGCTTTTCTAGCCATTATATAATTAATCCATATGGTGCCAACCTAAGACTAGTCATACAATCCTAGGTTGCACACTAGGCACACTAAGATAGCACGTATGCAACTCGCGTTATAGACCATCTACAACTCTTATAGATATAATAGGTGGTTATACACTATTCTCTATTGAGGTTCCTGTTAGCATGTTTTAGATCTTAGTAATAATTATCAGTATAATTGATTGGCATCTTATTCCTATGAAGGGTTTTCTTTTTATTAGATTAGTTGGCACAAATAACTAGAACCTCACCTCCTAGGACTTGTCTCTGAGGATATCTAGGGTTTGCATCTTAGATATTGCTCAAACTAGCAATGGATGCCTAGTTGGACAATAACTTTAGATAAGGTAAGATGTTGCAGTGGCTTACAAGCGACATAAGAATGGGATTTGAAAAAATTGGGGTGGAAAAATGTTTTGGAATGGGAATAAATGTCAACCAGGAATAAGAAGCAAAAAAAATAAAAATAAAAAAAATACATTTTTGGATGAAAGACCCAAAAATTTTACTACTCCTTACATGATCTAAAAAGTGTAGTGGCCTAGCCGGTGCAAAAATAGGCTGAAATTAGTGATTTACTCTAGTAAACTCCATCGATGGTTGGTTGAAAACTCCTACTACTTTGTAACCAATAAAGAGTAGCATTTTGAAGGTTGTTTTTTGTTGATACATCTTATATTTGAAATGAGACTAGTTGATTAAAAATCTTCTTGTTTTATTTAGGGATGATAATTTTTTATTTGGTCGTTTACCGGTCGGTACCATTTTTAACGGATTTGAAAATCTTAGATCTAAATGGCTTAACGGATAGTACAAAAAAAATGACTTATTATGACGAATTAATTCATCGCAACAGGTACAAAAGTCATCGTAATAAATTATTACGATGATAAAAAATTCATCGTAATACATTACAAAATCGTCGTAGTAATATGTTGTCGTAATAACCTATTACGGCGTGTTATTTTCGTCGTAATAGCTTCCTATTACGGCGATAACATATCGTCGTTATATATTTTTTAAAAAATTTAATTTAATTAAAATCTTATTTCATAATAAATAGAAAGAAAAAAAAAAAAAATTAAATTCGTAAAATACAACATGGACCTATTACGACAAATTATAACATTCGTCGTAATAAGTCTTTTTATTACGGTGAAACATTATTTCACCGTAATAATAGAAAGAAAAATAAAAAAAATTAAATTCATAAAATACAACATGGACCTATTACGACGAATTATAACATTCGTCGTAATAAGTCTTTTTATTATGGTGAAAAATTATTTCACGTAATAAATAGAAAGAAAAATAAAAAAAATTTAAATTCGTAAAATACAACATGGACCTATTACGATGAATTATAACATTCATCATAATAAGTCTTTTTATTACGGAATACAACATGGACCTATTACGATGAATTATAACATTCGTCGTAATAAGTCTTTTTATTACGGCAAAAAATTATTTCACCATAATAAATAGAAAAAAAATAAAAAAATTTAAATTTGTAAAATACAACATGGGCCTAAAATTATTTCACCGTAATAAATAGAAAGAAAAATAAAAAAAATTAATTTCATAAAATACAACATGGACCTATTACGATGAATTATAACATTCGTCGTAATAAGTCTTTTTATTATGGCAAAAAATTATTTCGCTGTATAAATAGAAAAAAATAAAAAAAATTTAAATTCATAAAATACAACATGGACCTATTACGATGAATTATAACATTCATCGTAATAAGTCTTTTTATTACGGTGAAAAATTATTTCACCGTAATAAATAGAAAGAAAAATAAAAAAAATTTAAATTCATAAAATACAACATGGACCTATTACGATGAATTATAACATTCATCGTAATAAGTCTTTTTATTACGGCAAAAAATTATTTCACCGTAATAAATAGAAAGAAAAATAAAAAAAAATTAAATTCATAAAATACAACATGGACCTATTACGACGAATTATAACATTCGTCGTAATAAGTCTTTTTATTACGGCAAAACATTATTTTGCCGTAATAAATAGAAAGAAAAATAAAAAAAATTAAATTCGTAAAATACAACATGGACCTATTACGACGAGTTATAACATTCATCGTAATAAGTCTTTTTATTATGGTAAAAAATTATTTTGCCGTAATAAATTAGTTTTATGACAAATTTAATTTCTATTTCACCGTTATAAATAAACCTATAACGAAAATATGTCGCCATAATAGGTTCGCCACAAATACCATACTTTCTTGTAGTGGGATAACGAAGATTTTTCGTTAACGGCTAAATGGATCGAGATGGTATTCTCCGTTTCATCCCCATTTATCCATCTCCATCATCGTTAACTTTAATATAATATATTTAAATTTTAAATATATATATGTATATTAATATATTAAAATTTTAAAATTAAAAATAAATAAAATATATAATTCTGACTCTTGCCCTTTCTTCTTTCACGTAGCCGTCTCTTACTCTTCCTTCTTTCACGTAGCCAATCTAAAGTTCGGAATCAGACGAGAACTTAGCTTCATCAGTCCATAGTCTATCTTCGCCAATCGCTGCCCCATTGACGTCCGTCAACACCTTTTTCTTTCTCTAGTATGCTCATCTTTTTTTTTTTATTTTTAAAGAAAGATATCTCTTTATTTTTTGCTTTGAAATTTGAATGTATATATTCTTTTTTTACGGTTGTTGCATTGAAAATCTTCATTTTCTGATTTTTCTATAGTTTTCTTTCTCACTTTTCATTCTCTTCTTCCGAAGAATCTCTTATATGTATCAATATCATCAAGGCTGTTCTTAATTAGTCTCCATCTCATCCTAAAAAAATTATTTTTTTTAATTTTTAATAAATTATAAATTTAATAAAATAATTTTATTTTTTATGTAAATAGCCAAATGGGTACCGTTTACCGGCTGGATATCCCATCCCCTCTCCATTAACTATAACAGCTTAACAAGGTGGGAAACGGGGATATTTTTCCTAACGGAGACGGAACTGGTATAGAACGGGATGTTTTTTCCAATGGGGATGAGAATCAGTATAGACCACCCCGGGCCATCCTCGGGCCATTGCCATCCCTAGTTTTATTCTATGAAAGTGTTGCACTTTAAAAGATGCCTTGTTTATAAATGCCATCCTAAAACCTTTAACAAAGACTTATGGTTATCAAGGACTTTTGGGCTTTCATTCTCATTACTTTCTTGTTTTACAGGAGAATCTGAAGAGAAAGTGCCTTATGTGGCTTTTGTATGTATGACATGTTGGAAGTATCAATAGCTAAAAGTATATTATGCTTGTGTGTTCTATGATGATAACAAATTTTGTAACTTCCCCCCAAACTATATATTTATTGATAGTAAAATTTGTAAAATTTCTTAAATCATGTAAACAAGTTTGTATACCTTAAGCTGTGCAAATTGTGATTGACTTGTAGTCTAAGTTATTATATAAATTTAAATGTTTCCTCATGTACATTAACTTCTAATAGATATAATGATAATTCAAAGAAGGTATTTAGAATGCATAAATCGTGCCAGAGCTTGATATGGTTCTTATATCAGAGGATGCAAAATTTGTAGCAAAAAGATGTGTGTCTATATATATATATATATATATATATATATATATATATATATGTATGATGAATAAGTGTTGATAAATGCATGATGTAAAAAAATATATTACTCGGTATACATAGGGGTGACTTTATTGATGAAATGGATCAACTTGCGTGAAATGTGCAAAATTAATCAATTTACTTGATTCTGGATTATAATGCACATTAATCTCTACCAAAATAATAATAATGATGATGATGATATATATAAGAATTGATCACATTTTTTAGACTTTGGTAACTGCATAGACGCATACTCCAACGTAATGTTTTCAGATACTTATAAATATAGCCCCTTCACCATGTAAGTAAAGGCTTTTTTTTTGGTACAAGCGGGCGATCACACAAGTCTCATGCGAATCAGCCCAGATAGATCTGAGTACAAAATTTGCTGCAAAAGAAAAGACGTGGGGTGCCCGGCCTCCAGATCCAAGAACCACCATGTTGGGCCACTGAAGTAGCCACCCAATCCGCCGCCGAATTGGCTTCACGATACATGACCCATCATTCAGTTTATTTAGTTTGGTTTTCAAAATATTGCTCTCGAGTAGAAAAAGCTATAGAAGCATCGTAATACAAAGGTACTCGATATAGAAGAAAGATAGGACAAGAAGTATAAGGGTGAGGCGGCATGTGCTTTTGATGATGTGCCTTCCCTGAGAAGAAAAAGCCTTTATACACTGTGCATTATATAGAAACGTGTGCATCCATATGCGATGATTAATTTGCATGCATGTAACTAAGTGTACGTCATGAAAAAGATGAAAATATATCGCACGTGCGCAAACCAATTACCGAGCGCCATACACAAAACCTTTTCCCCCATGAATTATGGTTGAAATCCCTTGAGTGCTAAATGTTTTCCTCTTTCCCCATAAATACTTTTTAATCAAATTTTTTATATATTAAACTATTAATTTTTAAGTCAATAAATTTTTTTTAGCTGGTTTAATTTTTTTAGCTAATCAAAATGTTTATTATTTTTAGCTGATTCTTTTTTTTCTTTTTTTATGAGAAATACCTTTTCTTAATTAGAAGCTATTTTTTTTATCAAACTATTAATTTTTTTAGCTAATTCTTTTTTAACCAAAACTTTTTTAAAAAAATCAAATTATGAATTTTTTTCTCCTAGTGTTTTTTCTTTTCTCTTTTCCTATGGGAACAATTTTTTTCAATCAAAAATATCTTTAACAACAAAACCATGGATTTTTGTCAGCACATTATTTTCCTCTTTTTTCCTTTTTTTAATTATTTTTTGGTGCATCAAACTATTGTTTTTTTGTTAGTTAAATTTTTGAGCTGACCCTTTTTCTTTTTCCTAATGAAGAATATTTTTAAAAAATATTTTTTCTAGGTCAAAAATCATTATTTTACATTAATCATTTAATATTTTAGCCCATTCTTTTCCCTTTCTTTCCCGGAACATTGTTCTGTTGTGTCAAGATATTTTTGTGTTAAACTATTACCATTTTTTAGCTTACTCTCTTTTTTTTCTTTTCATAAAGAATATTTTTTTAGTCAAAAACTTTTTATATCAAACTATTAATTTTCTTTGATCAAATTTTTTTCCTATGAAGAACATTATTTTAAGTTAAAAATTATTTATTTTTTTACTTCAAACTTTTACTTTATTTTTTAGTCTGAAACAATTTTAGATGAAATTATTTTTTAGCCTATCCTTTATTTTCCATGAAGAACATTTTTTGTAGGTCAAGAGCTTTTTTTTTACAGCAAACTATTTTTAGTCGATCAAACTATTATTTTTCTAACAAGTTAATTTTTTTAGTTGGTCAAACCAATAATTTTTTTTAGTGGATTCTTTTGTCTTTTCCAATGAGGAATATTTTTTTAAGTTAAAAGTAATTTTTTTTGACATCAAACTACTAATTTTTAAACAAATTCTTTTTTCCTTCTAGAGAACATTATTTTTTTCAAACAGATTTTTTTTTTTGATATCAAACTATTAATTTATATTAATCAGCTTTTTCTTTTTTTCCCATGAACAACTTTGTTTAGTGAATTTTTTATGCAAAACTATTATTGTTTAATCAATTCTTTTCTTTTTTCTTTTGAAGAAATTTTTTTAGTTGATAACTATTAATTTTTTTTTAAATCAAACTATTAAAAGATTTTGACATGATTTTTTTTCTTTAATGACTATGAGAAATCAAATACATGCCGGTAGCCCTCAAAAAATAAATTATTTATACTTGATAAAATTTAATTTGCTTTACCTTATAAATGTTATTGTAGTAGCATATTTTAATAATTTTTTCTTAAGAAACCAGCTCTAATCTCATCCATTTAAGATCTATTTTAATGTTTGTTGGCCTAGGTACCAAGTTAGCCGCCCACATAGAGTCCCAAGAGTTGGGACTCTTCGGATTTCTAAGCCTTATCTGCTCTCTAAATCTTATCGGTTCCATAAGAAGATCAGAGGTGTCTTTTGAAAGATTAGGATACGAAAACTGAGAAGCCTTCTTCTTCCTCATCGGTAGGGGCATGGATGAACCAGAGACTCTGGTAGCCCCCGACGATCGACGATCCTGCTTCCGTTGCTGTCGATATTGAGGCATGTTCCTTATCTTTGGCTCCTTTAATTGGTATTAGAGCCACGTAGTCATCACCAAAGGGTTGAGATTGCTGGGTACAGACTGCAGTGGCCATGGGTGCTGCAGCATGCAGCAAAGAATATAGAATAAAAAGGAATTTGGGAGGTTCCGCTATGGCCATGGGTGCCGCAGCGGACCTCAGTTTGATCAGGTCGAAGGGGAGGGTCTATTTGATTCTCTTCGACGGCTGGGAGGTTCCTCTCCAGCCATCGGGATCTCTTCCCCTTCTTCCCCGGCCATTGGTGGTTGGGGAAAGCTTTCCCTTCCACCTGGTCCCGTTCCCATGGCATGGGGTCATCGGACTCGTTCCGGCGACTGGCATTGGCCCCGCCAATCGCTGGAGCTTGTCCGACTCCTTCCCCGACCGCTGGGGGGGCTAGGGAAGCCCCTGCCTCTGCCGCACATGCGACGAACGCAGGTCCCTGTTATCATCGGGAGTTCTTTATCGGCTGGCGATGCCTTGCCTGCTGCCAGAGACCCTCCCAGGAGTCATCGTCGGTGACCTGGCCTCTTCCTTGGTAGCTGGATGGCCGGGGAAGCCTGATCGCCACCGTGTGGGCAGCGGGCATGCTCGTGCTTGTTGGTTGTGGGGCCGCCGGACCTTCTACGGCGGTGCGGGCTACCGGTGTCCCCCCCTAGGCCTCCATCTGGCCACTGGATGGCTGAGACGGCCCTTCGCCGCCGCCATGTGGGTGGCAAGCATGGGAGACTCTATGAGTTTACGGGTGGCACCACCTGTAAATTCATGGATATCCAGGGACTTTCTAGTATTTATTCATTAAAAAAAAGGGAAATAGAAAAGTGGTGCTGATGGCAGATACATCAGCACTATGTTGTCGTGGCAGGCTTTGTACATGGCACATTCGTGGCGGCCGCATGGCATACACGTGGCTGCCATGTGGCAGTCCATGCAAACAGTGATCTAACAAATAATAGATGCTTATGTGGCGTCCAGGTGTCTAGTCATGTATCGGTCCCAGCTGTCATCAGCTGCTAGCTTTTTTTTCTTTTTTTTGAGTTTTAATAATTAAAAAAATTCAAAACATCAAGAAAATTACATAAAAATTTAAAAAATTCCAAAAAAATAATAAAAAATCAAAAAAATCTAAAAATTCAAAGAAAATATTTATTGAAAGTTTTCTTACTGTGGCATAATTATTTATTCTTTATGCATGAATATTATCATTGCCATTCTGCTTGAATTTTTGTAACTATTTTTTTGAATGCATAATTATTTATGCTTAGTGAATAAATATGGTTTATGCATGTGTCTATACATTTTCTATTGACATAATTAATTTATGCTTAATGCATAAGGAAAATTTATGTCATTTGCTATGAATATTCTGCGATCATATTATTTAATGTAGATAACATAGATGTGCTCTATAAAAATTATTAGATTATGTGTTCCATCTTATTAAATGAGTGATGATTATGAGCTTAGCAAAGTTTTCGATCTCATTTATAAGAAGGAACATTTGTAATCTGGTTATTTTTCTAGCTAATGGTATAATATGTGCCTGATGTCCATACCTTGCTTGACTGAATGCAGTGATGGCCTCCAAATATGTGATAGCTAATCTTAACAAAAGTGAGAAGCTAGATGGATAAAACTATGAAATGTGGTATAGAAAAATTCAATACCTACCTAATGAATTAGAAGTCCTGAAGACCCTGACAATTAGTATGACACCACCAGCGCCTGGCGCTACTGAGCAACATCGCCTTGATCGGAAAGCCTATAAAAGTTGGGTCAGAAAAGATCGTTGTGCATGCTTTACCATGTTGAGTAACATGTACAATGATCTTATTGGCAACTTTGAGCATTGCCAGACTGCTCAGGATATGTGGAACCAGCTCAAGATCAGGTTTGGTCAAACTTTAGCCACAAGGCTACATGCCTTGAACCTTAGATTCATGCAATATGTCAAGGATCCCAATCATTCCATGTCAACCCACCTTCGTGTGATGAAAAACATGATTAAGGATATGAAGGCTGCTGGAGTTGACCTTACTGATGAGCAACAGGTCCTTGCGGCGATTTGTTCACTGTCTGACCCTTAATGGAGTCAAATGAAGCTCTTGATGACTCATAGTGAGCACATCAAGACTTTTGAGGACATTACTCATCATCTTGAGGTTGAGGCTGAGCGCATTGAGACTTCCCTCCCTCTGGCCTATGTGGTTACTGGTGAGTCTTTGAGACCCAGGAACAAAAAGAAGGGAAAGGCACGTAACAAGAGTGCTCAGGATCTAAAGGAAAAGCTATAGCCAAACCAAATAGAGGACATCGAGGGAAAAAGAGAGATGTGACAAAGATTAAGTGCTACAATTGTGAAGCAAAAGGCCACTTTGCTCGTGATTGCACTGAGCCAAAGAAGGAATGCTCCATATTAAGCTCTCTCTATGTTTGTTCATATGCATTAGTTGCTGACACTCTCCCCGATTGGATTGTAGATTTAGGAGTGAATAAACATATAGTGTGAGATCGAGCGGGTTTTATAGATTTTCATCGGATGCCTATAGATACTCAATTTGTCGTGCTAGGGAATGGTATGCGTGAGCAGGTTTTGGGTGTAGGAGCATATCATGTTACGCTTCATGGTGGATATGTATTGATCCTACATGACATTTTGTATGTCCCAACTATCCAGTGTAATCTTTATTCTGTTCTTGCCATGTTGGCACTCGGTTGCACTTTTTATTTTTCTGGTGACCATATGTTAGTCTATCTAGATGATGTTTTATCTTTTTATGGATATTTGTTACACGGGTTCTTTAGACTTAATGTTAAATTGTGTACTTCTTATTCCTTATTTTCTTGTGCATCTATTCCTGCCTGTGATGATAGTTTTCTTTGGCATGCTAGACTTGGTCATATGGGCCAAGATAGGATGGCACGAATGGCTAAAGCAGGGCTATTGGGCCCTCTTACCAAGATAAGTCTATCTATGTGTGAGTCTTATCTAGCGGGAAAGGCATCAAGAAAGCCTTTTGGTAAGGCTACTAGGGCCTCTCATCCATTAGAGCTAGTTCACTCTGATATCTGTGGACCCATGAGTATCAAAGTGCACCATGGTGCTTCCTATTTCCTCACATTTATAGATGATATTTTATGATTCGGGTATGTGTACTTGATCTCCCATTGCTATGAAGTATTGGATTATTTCAGATGAATTTTAGCTGAGGTAAAAAATCAGAAGAAAAGGTCTTTGAAGACTCTCCAAACTGATAGAGGTCGCGAATATCTATCTGAGCAATTCTAGCAGCTCTATAAGAAAAAGGGGATACGCAAGCAGCTTACAATTCCTGGGACACCGCAACATAATGGTGTTGCCGAGGGTTGAAACAGGACTTTACTAGATATGGTTAGGTCAATGATGGCGCAGGCAAAATTTTTAATTAGTTTCTGGGAAGATGCGCTGTTGACTGCTACCTACATCCTTAATTGTGTACCTAGTAAAATAGAATCTTCTACTCCATATGAGCTATGGTATGGTGCGCAACCCTCTGTGGATCATTTGCGCCCTTGAGGTTCAGCAGGATATGTTCACAACGCCTCCCATAAGTTGGGAAAGCTGGATCCTAAAGCTAGCAAAAAGGTGTTCATCAGGTACTCTGAGAATTTAAAGGGTTACATGATGTATGGTGCACATCCTAATGGAGGGTTGACTGAAGTGGAGTTCAGAGACGTAGAGTTTCTATAGAATGAATTCTCGAGCATTGGTGAAATTAGGAAGGACCTGTCCCTATATGAGTTACAAAATGACCTTCCTACTATCTCTGGAGAGGAAGGAAATTTTCAATCTGTCTCAAAGCTCGCCACAGATAGTGGGAATGCTAGGCCCAGTGGGTGTGCCACACCAGACAGTGGGAGCGCACAAGCTGAGCCTAGTAGGAGCTCACCCATGAGGGTTGTTGCACCACCTGAGAGCGGTCCTTAGGGTCTAAATACGAAGTTACAAAGAAGCAAACGTGGTCATATTTCATGATGATATTTTAGGATTGAAGGGAATATGTTTCTCTACACCCTGTTGGATCCTGATGAGCCTGCTTCTGTTGAAGAGGCGCTCGATTCACTTACTCATAGTGAGTGGCTAGCTACTGTGGAAGATGAGATGGTATCGATGGCCAAGAATCATGTGTAGGACTTGGTAGACCTTCTGTCTGGGTGCAAATCTATAGGAAATAAGTGGGTTCTTTAGATAAAGCGCAAGACTGATGGGTCAATTGATAAGTATAAGCTCGTCTTGTGGCGAAGGGCTATACCCAGTTGAAGGGTATAAACTTTGAAGAGACATTTTTTCCTGTGGTGAGATTTGTCTCCATTCTCTTGATTTTAGGTATTGTAGCCTATTTAGATTTGGAGCCACATCAAATGGATATTAAGATAATATTTTTTAATGGAAGCCTGGATGAAGAGATCTATATGGATCAACCTTTGAGCTTTGTAACCAAAGGACAGGAGGGTAAAGTATGCCACCTTAGAAGATCCATATATGGTCTTAAGCAGCCATCTAGGCATTGGCACCTCAAGTTTCATAAAGCTATTACATCAATTGGCTTAGATATGATTGAGAAGTATCACTGTATGTATATTAAGAAATCAGACGATGGTATTCTAATCTTAGCGTTCTATGTAGATGACATCCTAATAGCTGGGAGTTCTATAGGGTTGATCAATGCCATTAAGGAGTGGTTGTCCTCTGTCTTTGGATGAAGGATATGGGTGAGGCAAATTTTGTGCTAGGAGTGAGAATCCTAAGGAATTGTGCTAAGAAGTTTCTTGGTTTGTCACAAAAAATGTATATTGAGAAAATCTTAGAATGATTTTGTATGCACTATTCTAAACCCGTTGATACCCCAATAGATAAGGGTTGTACTTTGAGCATCGATCAGTGCTCTAGAACTGATGAAAAGAGAGAAAAAATGAGCAGAATCCCTTATGCTAGTGTTATAGGGAGCTTGATGTATGCTATGTTAAAGTCGCCTCAGTTTGGACTGAGATAAGACTCAGGAGAGTCGAGTACGGAGTACATACATGCGTGTGTGGTGTATGAATATTGATATATCCATAAAACCATACTAAGCATGTTGTAGCCAAACTGAGAGCATTAGAGTATGCTCGAGTCAGGCAACTTTATGATGCCTAGACTTGTGTTCGTATGGTGTTTGAGTATGACATGGCCCATTGAGTGGGAGCTCCACCGTAGGATGTATTATGTTGCATGTGCTTAAGTCGACCCAGCAGGATACATTCACTCTTTGTTGCCGTGTGAGCCCTACAACTATGTAGTATCCTTGGACTTGAACCTATACCATGAAGTTGAAATTTAGGATGACTTCCTTAGCCTTGTCCTCTAGGGTCATGGAATTGATACGACCATGTGAGACAATCCTAAAAAGTCAACTGGACAAAGATGGACTAGTATGAGTGTTTAAGGAAGATTATTCGCGACCACACCTTATGTTTGTGATCTATTGCCCGAGCAATTATGTGTATGAGTTGCATATGATTATGGATACAAACATTATGGCTTTGTGTTTTTTCAAGCGCTGCTCAGGGAAGATCTCTTAAGGGATTGAGAGTGCTTGATCAGGTGTGAATATCCACTATATGTCATTGTGTGTGAGTTTTATCAGGTCGCACACCTCACCGCACTATAAGTTGACCACACTATAAGTTGAGAGAGTTGAGATATTGTTCCTATGTGGACAAGTGGTCAACTGCCCGTACAGAGTCCTAAGAGTCAGGACTCTTCGTATTTCTCAGCCTTATCCGCTCTTCTATAAGAAGACCGGAGGTGTCTTCTGAAAGATTAGGATACGGAGACTGAGAAGCATTCTTCCTGAGCATGGATAAACTTGGTAACTATACTGCTTCCGCTGCAGCCGATATTGAGGTATGTTCCTTATTTTTGGCTCCTTGCTATCTGCGTGGACTGCCACGTGGGAGCCACACGTATGCTATGCGGCCCCCTGAATGTGCTATGTGCAAAGCCTGCCATGTCATCACAGTGAGATTGAACATGTCATCCATTTAAGACCATGTTTAAATTTTTTTGTAAATTAAAATAGTTTACCATCGACGCATAGAAGCATGATAGTAGCAAAGCTATTTATATATCCACCGACTGCCGAAGGCTTAAGTAGGTTATAGTAACATAAATATAATAAAAACAAAAAGATTAATATATATATATACTATATATATATAATCATAACTATATAGCATCTGAAAGGGTTATGCAATAGAACTTTGAGGAGTTAAAGAGTACAAGTAGACTATAAATTAATATAATTATATCTAGAGGAGTTAAAAAGGCTTAAGTGACCTTAAAAATTAATTATTATACTTTTATAATTCTTCATAAATTTTATATAATATTATAAAACTTATCAAATCACTTATATATTTTGAGTTTCACATGGCGTTACAATTTTTTGATAAGCACAAAATCCATACAATCACCATTCCATTCGTGCCCCCCATTCTATCGAAACCATATTATTATTTTTTTATATTTTTTCTATATTATTTAAATTAAACCTATAAAAATATATAAAATAATATATTATAATACATGATCTATATTTTTTGTATTATCACCGACTAGTAAAGCAATATTTTTCTAAACTGCTTGGGCGATGACAGTTGGAAAAAAGGATCACCACTTCACCAAATGGCTGTGGAATAGAGGATGACGATGTCAGCTCAATAAATTATAATATATTATTAATTAAATATTTTTTATATAATATTTATTTTGTATTAATATATTATTTATTATAATTTAAACCAAAAGCTTAAATTATAATTAAATGTTAGTATATATAGTGAATTTGGATTGTAATTAACGTCCAACAATCCAAAAGTTCTAAAAATTGATCGCCATTAAAAGTGTTAATTAGGTAAAAAAACCGCTAAATCAATGAAATGCAAGCATAATGACAAATTGGCTAGTGGGGAAAAAATATAGAAGCAAACTAAAAGAAAGCTGCAAAATCTTTTACATCGACTAAAATGTTGCATACAAAGACATGCAATATAATATTAGATCTCTCAATTTTTGTCCTTCTGAAATCTTATCCTGGTTCCAGAAATAATTCAACTTGGAACATTAATCTTTTCACAGTGCAAACTCGCTACTTATTGACGAGCGTCTTCATTATTTCTTAGCACCATGTGGTTATCTGAAGCTTGCCGGCCGAAGGTCCAAAAGATAGCATTTGAAGAGGAGTCGGTCTCGCCTCAGGTGATCATCTGCACTGCTGTCTTTTTCACTATGGAGTACTTCCGCTCTGATTCTGATATTCACTCTGACATATGAAGTATTTCCGCTCAGATTCTAGTATTCACTCTGACAGACCCGGCCACTGGGACTTCCTTGTTGTTTTGGATACTACGGTCCATATTTTTTGGGAGCCCCCATCCCGGAATATGTCAAAGTGAACTTTGATGGTACTGTATCAGATCATTTAGAGAGCCGAGGCTGAGAGGTTTCTTCAGGGGTTGGGTGCCGACCTTGCTCGGATACAATGCCCGGGGGCATGTAAATATGGGTTCTATGAATTCTTCAAGAAGTACTATTTGGATATTGCTGGACCAAAGTATGCTGCCAAGTATAGGACCTTTATCTACCTTGCTGGGTCTGCTTTTGCAGAAGTGATTGCAGATGTTGCTCTCTGCTCCATGGAGGTTGTGAAAGTGTGGGTCCAGACAAAGCCAGGGTTTGCGAGGGGTTTGAGTGATGGATTTCCCAAGTTTGTCAAATCTGAAGGCTATCTGGGGTATTATATTTTCTCGTAGCTTCTTGTTGATGGCTTGGTTATTTGTTTTCTTTTTTGTTTGTGTTTCGTATTCTAAATTTCTAAAATTTTCTTATCTTGATGTGTACAGATTGTATAAAGGATTAATTCCACTTTGGGGGCGTCAAATTCCTTGTAAGCAGACCCTTCCTTTCCATTTCAGATCCTGGTTGACCATATCTTAGTCTCGTTTTTCCATTTTGAATTCATTATTATGTGCAAGCTTTGGTCTTTAGATAATTGTAATATCCTGGATGTTTGTTTATTTCTCAGTTCTTTCAACTACTGAAATGCTGACTAATTATTCCGGTTAATCTTCAGAGGCAGAATTTAGATGCTTTAAAATTGATCTAACTGATTAATTTAAAATTTTGTTAAGACTTGCAATTTCTTTATCAAAAAAGAAACTTTACATGTGACTCTCCATAGGGGTGTTTTATAACCCAAAAGGAACTGCCATAATGATCTAAATCATTCATGATCCTTATCTTAGGGTGATAAAATATTCGGTGATCTAATTTTAGATCACTGCATTTGATATGTCATATCCTATTGGTTAAAGATATATGAATTTCCATGATTAACCTATTTAGTATGCCATAAAAATCTAACATCATTTACTGTATTATACCAAAACTATGCCTATTGCAACATTATGGCACTTTACTATCATTTCATATTATTTATTATAATATTTAAATTAAATTATAATATAATTATAATATTATACTATTATATTCTTATAGTATGATTTTATAATATTAAATTATATTATATTAATATGAAAATAATGTAGAGCATTTTTTGATATCCTTTTTCTTATAAATAAGGGATATTTTGGTCTCCAAATTTAGCCCAATGTCATGGTTTTGGGGTGATCTTGGATATCTATCCCTGAGGTTGAGTATACAATCATTGGGTTGGTGCTGATTCTAGAGATAGTGGTAATTTGAAATTAATTCCATGTCAACCAAATATGTTGATCTTATGATCACCAGTGATCTTGGATGAATAGCTCTATGCCAAACACCGTCATAGGCATTTGTTCTAAATAATAAAGTGCTCTAGTGCGCATGTTTTCCATGAATGTGCTATTTCAAATGATAATGACTTTTGTTTTGTTTGTTTTCTATATTTCTGGGACTATGCTACTGGTAGAATCAACTACAGTCAAGAGAAAATGCATTTGTAAAACACAAGCATTTGGCATTGTTGTCACTTTCTTTTTTAAAAAAAGAATTAGGAACAAGGATTCTGTTTTTATTTTTTTCTTATATTTCTAACGATAGAAACATTTTTGGTAGTTATTGTTTTTATTTTTTAATTCTAATCATAAAAACATATTTGGTAGATATTGTTATTTTTATTTTTTTATAGTAGGAGGCACTTAGGACCCACTTGCTTCACAAGAATGATCCCCTTGAAATCAAAATTATAAGTATTTATTTGGAAAGAATTAGAATTCAATTTCAATTCCATCTGGAATCCAAATCTATATTATGGGGATTTGTAATCTTAGGTGGGATTGTAAATCCATTCTAGCCATTATATGCCAAACCATCCCCAACCGAATGATTCAAGGTAAACCAAATCAAATTGGCCTAAAATTGCGATGGTTTGGGCTCTTAGTTCAGTACAGGGGTGAACCAATTGAATCAACCACGTACCGATGTATCGAATTTGCCTCGTATCGACATACCAAATTGAATCGCCCTGAATCAAAGCATTTCGTTTGGTTTGAGTTGAGGCAGTTCATGGGTTAGGGCTTCTTGGCCGATCTAACCGATACACCATCAGTTTAGTAAGGTTCATCCCGTACTAAATTGTAATGGTCCGATACTAAAATAGTATTAATTTTTGATACGACGAATCTTGATTTTAGCTAATTATAACGTAATGCATATTGAAAATATAATATTATCTTTAGTATCACAATATATAATATTATAATATTATAATATTATGTATTATAATATTATACTATAATAAAAATTAAATTTGTAACATATGATATTGATGAAAACAAAATTTGGTTGAGTGACCTTGAATGCTATTAGGGATAATAATATGGATAGTGAGCTAGGAGCTAAAGTAGTCCCTGATTTGCTTGGCTTTGCAAAGGGGCGGTCCTACGAGAGCAAAAGAAGAGCATGAGGGATGTTAGCATGAGGGATGTTGATGGTTGCTCAGTTAAAGCTCTTCGATGTTTAAGTCAGTAAGGAAAAAGTAATTAAGGAGGCCAAGTGTGGAACTTATAGCCATCCTATTCTTAAGGAATGGAGAATAAGTAGCTAGGGCTAACAACCAAGTAAGGTACGGAGAAGAATAAGAAAAAGTATAGGAGAGAGAATTTGAAAGCAATGGAAAGAAGCCCCTTCTCTTTTAGTAAGGTTCTTTCTTATAGGTAGGCTCTGGTCTCAATGCCTAAGGCTAAGTGATGGTAGCAATTCTGATTCCAGTAATGAGGTCAGCGAAAGGACTGCTCCACTTATCGCGAGCTATACTTCTGGTGCAGGGACATACTTGGGAGTGTTTATCATTTGTTCTTATCCATAGGTTTGGCGGTTGGAGATAGTTAAAGCTGCGTTAGCCATATGTAGCCATGCTCTTCTGACGTGATGGTAATGTGGCCTAGAGACCATGTGTACTTGTGATAGAGAGCCGGCTTGTGGCCAGCTTAATTTGGCTCTATCAAATATATATATACTATATAATATATATAATATAATATATATATATAATATAATATAATATAATATAATATATATATATTATTACTACTATAATATGATATATATTATATAAATATATATATATATATATATTATGACTTTCCCAAAAAGTTTTCTTATTTTCTAAAATTTTCACTATTAAAAAAAATGGAAGTGAAAATTTTACTTCTACTTTTTCATAAATAATGAAAGTTAAAAAAATAAAAATAAAAATATTATTATCAAACATATTTTTTACATTAGATTTTGTGTTTTTACTTTTAAAAATAAAAAAAATAAAAATGATACCAAACAAACTTTTAATTTTTGATATTTTTTGGTATTTGATAACAAAAAATGAATTTTGGGCTGGAGCTTTCTAGGCGTATTCTGTTGATGCCTCTTATTCCTGGCCGTTTATCTGACACCAGACTCTGGCAGAGATCTTGTCTTTCTGGCAGAGATCTTGTTTTTCTAGGGCTCCTACCAGAGATTTGATGAAGATGTTCAGGCCTGTTTCGCAGCGCTCGGTGGATGCTGCATGGATTTGGAAGCTTCCCACCCTTCCTAGGGTGCAACTTTTCATTTGGAAGGTTCTGTGGGACTGTCTCCCAACCTGTGCCCTTCTCTCCCGAAGGGGTCTGCCGATCCAGCCGTCTTGTCCTTTTTGTAGGTTGAAGGAGGAGTCTTTTGTAGGTTGGAGGAGGAGTCTTTTGAGCATGCTATATTCACCTGCCCCAGAGCAAGCCTGATATGGCATTTGGTTGGCTATCCTGTCAGGGAGGACGATTTGGGATCCCCTCGCTCCACTTTCCTTCTTCAGCTTCGTAGAGGATCTCTGCAGCAAAGTTATCTTTGGGCCGCCACGGCTTATTAGATTTGGCTCTCGAGGAACCAGCTTCTTTTCACGGATGATTCTATTTCTTCCCTCAGGACTATTAGGAAGATTCGTTCATTGGTCGCGGACTGTTCTCGTGTTGGTCCCTCTGGGGATCCCCTACTGCCTCGGCAGCGAACCGGCATACGGTTTTCATCTCCTGGGAGCCCCCCCTCCAGGGTTCGTCAAAATCAACTTTGACGGGAGTGTCCGCGCTAGATCTGCTGGGTCTGCTTTCATCATCCGTGGTTCTCATGGTGAATTGCTGGGAGCTGGAGGCTTTGGTTCTCTTGACTCCTCTGTCCCTATGTCCGAGCTTTATGCGGAGCATGCTATATTCACCTGCCCCAGAGCAAGCCTGATATGGCATTTGGTTGGCTATCCTGTCAGGGAGGACGATTTGGGATCCCCTCGCTCCACTTTCCTTCTTCAGCTTCGTAGAGGATCTCTGCAGCAAAGTTGTCTTTGGGCCGCCACGGCTTATCAGATTTGGCTCTCGAGGAACCAGCTTCTTTTCACGGATGATTCTATTTCTTCCCTTAGGACTATTAGGAAGATTCGTTCATTGGTCGCGGACTGTTCTCGTGTTGGTCCTGACGTCTCTGGCCTATGGAGATCCCCTGCTGCCGAGCTTTATGCGGAGCATGCTATATTCACCTGCCCCAGAGCAAGCCTGATATGGCATTTGGTTGGCTATCCTGTCAGGGAGGACGATTTGGGATCCCCTCGCTCCACTTTCCTTCTTCAGCTTCGTAGAGGATCTCTGCAGCAAAGTTGTCTTTGGGCCGCCACGGCTTATCAGATTTGGCTCTCGAGGAACCAGCTTCTTAGGACTATTAGGAAGATTCGTTCATTGGTCGCGGACTGTTCTCATGTTGGTCCTGACGTCTCTGGCCTATGGAGATCCCCTGCTGCCTCGGCAGCGAACCGGCATACGGTTTTCATCTCCTGGGAGCCCCCCCTCCAGGGTTCGTCAAAATCAACTTTGACGGGCCTCTGGGGATCCCCTGCTGCCTCGGCAGCGAACCGGCATACAGTTTTTTATCTCCTGGGAGCCCCCCTCCAGGGTTCGTCAAAATCAACTTTGATGGGAGTGTCCGCGCTAGATCTGCTGGGTCTGCTTTCGTCATCCGTGGTTCTCATGGTGAATTGCGCGCTAGATCTGCTGGGTCTGCTTTCGTCATCCGTGGTTCTCATGGTGAATTGCTGGAAGCTGGAGGCTTTGGTTCTCTTGACTCCTCTGTCCCTACTTTATGCGGCTTGGGCGGGCATTTCTTATGCTATTCGGACTCTTCATGCTCAGAGGATTTTGATTAAGGGAGATTCCATGACAGTCATCGAGGATTTTGAGGGAGATTCCATGACAGTCATCGAGGATTTTGATTGAGGGAGATTCCATGACAGTCATCTCTTGGCCGAGCTTTATGCGGCTTGGGCGGGCATTTCTTATGCTGTTCGAACTCTTCATGCTCAGAGGATTTTGATTGAGGGAGATTCCATGACAGTCATCTCTTGGCTGCAGAAAGAGAGAGGCCATTCTGACCCTGCTAATCCGATTCTTTCGGATATTTGGTCAGGTTCCTGCTAATCCAATTCTTTCGGATATTTGGTCAGGTTGGCTTCTATAGTGGCCCAGCATACTGGTTGAGCTAGAGGCCGGGCGACCCCTGTCCTTCTTTATTACAGCAATTTATGTATTCGGTTTATTACAACAATTTATGTATACTCACACTAGACCACAAAAAAAAAAAAAAAAGGCAACTAGGAAAAAAATCAGAGCTAAAATGTTTAAGCATAATCTAGTGGGAAAAAAATACAGAAGCAAACTGCAAAATCTTTTACACCGACTAAAATGTTGCATACAAAGACCTGCAATATAATAGATCTCTCAATTTTTGTCCTTATGAAATCCTAAAATATATAATTCAATTTGGAACATTCTTTACAAGGTGCAAATTGACTGCTTATTGATGAGCGTCTCTACCATTTTTTTGCACCCTGTGGTTCCCTGGAACTTGCTGGCCGAAGATCCAAAAGATAAAAAGCTTGGGTTTTTCCTCTTGTGTCGTATTTGGTTTCTTGGGATCTACGCCCCTTATCTCGTATTTGGTCTCTTCGGCACGCCCATCCTTGATACAGATAGCATGAGACTGATCAGGAAAGAGCGGACACCTTTCCCACCCTCCGCCATGTTAAGAGCCCACAAAAGTTAGACTAACTGAGCTTCTAAACATGGAGATCTTCCGAGCTAATGGAGAAGAACATCGCATCGCTTTGGGTCACCAAAAGGTGCTGCTCTTGCCCTGAGTTACTCAACCATAAACCTTCTCTTTTATAAAGAGGATAGGATATGCTCTACATGCTTCGAGAGCGTTCCTAACGGATATGTTCGAGAGCGTTCCTAAAAGGCCAGTATTCAATTTTGAAACCGTTGGCGTTACTAATATAAAAGCTTGGCATTACTAATAATATAAATGCTTTAGTAACGGCTTCAACTTGTATATCTCGTGTCGTATGCGATAATTAAACGTTGGCGGGAGAATTTGGGGAATTTTTTTATACACCACAAAAATTGCTTTCTGCACCCACACTTAAAAAAAATAAAACATCTAATTTATTTCATTGTATAATAACTTTTATACCCTCTAAAATTTCTTCGATGATATTCCACCCTCAATCACTGTCCTCACCATCTCAGATTTCTCCCTCATTCCGCTTAATACATGTTCAACCCACTATATAGGTTGTTCAGCCTTACATATTCAATTCAGAACGCATTCGGTTCTTGGTGGCCTTCCTCTTTCTCTTTTTTTTTTAAATTTTATTATCATAATTTCTATGGAATTTCTAAGATAGACCCACTAAATCCAATCCTTTTATTTAAAATTAAATTAAATACAAATTAAACCATAATTTAGCTTTATCTTCACTAGAGGCAATGCCTTTGGTATATAACAGCTCCCGGGCTCGCAATACCTAGATGGATAAGGTTTATACCAACTTTAGGCCATCACAGTCCATCCAATTGATACTTGTATAAACCATATAACTAACTCTCAATTTTTCGATGTGAGACTATTGGGTGATGCTCTTGCCCTGAGTTACTGGAGATCTTTGATGCTCTTGCCCTGAGTTACTCAACCATGAACCTTCTCTTTTATAAAGAGGATAGGATATGCTCCACACGCTTCCAGAGCGTTCCTAAACAGATATGTTCGAGAGCGTTCCTAAAGAGGCCATGAGTATTCAATTTTGAAACCGTTCCCGTAACTAATATAAAAGCTTGGCGTTACTAATAATATAAATGCTTTAGTAACGGCTTCAACTTGTATATCTCGTGTGCGATATCTCGTGTGCAATAATTAAACGTTGGCTTGAGAATTTGAGGAATTCTTTATACACCACAAAAATTGCTTTCTGCACCCACACTTAAAAAAATAAAACAACCAATTTATTTCATTGTATAATAACTTTTATACCCTCTAAAATTTCTTCGATGATATTTCACCCTCAATCACTGTCCCCTCTCTCCTCACCATCTCAGATTTCTCCCTCATTCCGCTTAATACATGTTCAACCCACTATATAGGTTCTTCAGCCTTACATATTCAATTCAGAATGCGTTCGGTTCTTGGCAGCCTCCCTTCTTTTCTTTTGTTTTAATCTTATTATCATAATTTCTATGGAATTTCTAAGATGGACCCACTAAATCCAATCCTTTTATTTAAAATTAAATTAAATACAAATTAAACCATAATTTAGCTTTATCTCCACTAGAGGCAATGCCTTTTTGTATATAACAGCTTCAGGGCTCGCAATACCTACAGACTCGTTTCGTTACAAGAAAGCAAGATGGACAAGGTTTATACTAACTTAGGCCATCACAGCCCAAAAAGGGATCGTACTTATCCATTTTTCTTAACTAGTTATAAACCATACAACCAACTCCCAATTTTTCGATGTGGAACTATTGAAAAGGGCATAACAACACATCTCTAGAGTAGAAAAGGCCATACAAGTACCGTATACAAAGGTCTACCCGGTATAGAAGGAATTAGATGTGGACAAGAAACACGGGGGTTAGGCGGCATGTGATTTTTCCTTCCATTGTTCTGACTCCATCTTCCTCTCATGCTTCTGGTGTGGTTAACCTTCACTATAGAAACATGTGACAATATGTTAACTCTACAAATTTTCTGTATGTTTCTTAAATAATACGAGAAAAAATTACAAGGCTGGTCACCCAACATGGCCATATACCATCGTCCAAATAGTGATGCTATGGTTATACGTAGCTTGGATAAATCACTCCAAAAATAACTCAGCTATTAGCTTGGATAAATCACTCAAAAAATAACTCAGCTATTTTGCCCTCTTCTATTTTGTTCATTGCAAGGTCCAAATTACAAAGCTGATTCAAAAGAAAGGTGACTTTCTGAATTTGAACGTTCATGTTATCAAAGCATTTTTGCTGACCAAATTCAAATCTTTCAAACAAAAGTTGCCTAAGAAAAGTTAGCCCTCATTCACATGGACAACTTTTCCCACCAAATCTTAAGCATTCATATTCAAAATTTTGAAGTCACATAGCACATGAGGGGCACAAGATATGAGAAGCTTTGCCCAAACAAACAGCTTTTCTAGCCATTATATAATTAATCCATATGGTACCAACCTAAGACTAGTCATACAATCCTAGTTGCACACTAGGCACACTAAGATAGCACGTATGCAACTCACGTTATAGACCATCTTCAACTCTTATAGATATAATAGGTGTGATATGGCTAATCCTGCGCCGTTAGGATGAACGACAAAGATAGCAGCAGCTGACGGAAGCTACATCAACCCCCGGGACCTCCCTCTCGGTCTCGGGGCACATGAACAGTATATCAACCCCGGGACCTCCCTCTCGGTCTCGGGGCGCATGAACGGTATATCAACCCCCGAGACCTCCCTCTCGGTCTCGGGGCACATGAACAGTATATCAACCCCCGGGACCTCCCTCTCGGTCTTGGGGCGCATAAACAGTATATCAACCCCCGGGACCTCCCTCTCGGTCTCGGGGCCCATGAATAGTATATCAACCCCCGGGACCTCCCTCTCGGTCTCGGGGCGCATGAACAGTATATCAACCCCCGGGATCTCTCTCTTGGTCTCGAGGCGCATGAACAGTATATCAACCCCCGGAACCTCCCTCTCGGTCTCGAGGCACATGAACAGTATATCAACCCCCGAGACCTCTCTCTCGGTCTCGGGGCGCATGAACAGTATATCAACCCCCGAGACCTCCCTCTCGGTCTCGGGGCACATGAACAATATATCAACCCCCGAGACTGAGAGGGAGGTCTCGGGCACATGAACAGTATATCAACCCCCGAGACCTCCCTCTCGGTGTCGGGGCGCATGAACAGTATATCAACCCCTGAGACCTCCCTCTCGGTCTCGGGGCGCATGAACATTATATCAACCCCCGAGACCTCCCTCTCGGTTTTGGGGCGCATGAACAATATATCAACCCCGAGACCTCCCTCTCGGTCTCGGGGCATGAACAGTATATCAACCCCCGAGACCTCCCTCTCAGTCTCGGGGCACATGGACAGTATATCAACCCCCGGGACCTTCCTCTCGGTCTCGGGGCACATGGATAGTATATCAACCCCGGGACCTCCCACTCGGTCTCGGGGTACATGAACGACATCTCAATCCTCGGCGCATGGTCAGGTTGTTCTGGGCCACCTGGCGTGCCCACATAATCTACCGCACATCCGTGGCAGAAGGTGGCCATACCTCATAACGGCGTATGATCCGTTGTATTTTTGTCACTGTGCATGGCCATACCCCGTTACGGTATACGGATCATCACCTGCCCATTGCTTGCACGATCACGTCCAATGGTGGCGCGCACCAGACGCGACCCCAGATGTGAGACATCTATGAGGTCGTACTGACAGGTAACTCATGATGCATCCAGTGTGTACGATGACAGTACGACCTGTCATCGTCGGCCCCATATTTTGTTCGTTATTAAACTGGGCTCCTAAAAATCAGTGATCTTAGGAATAGAAGGGGGACATTCGAACAGGTATAAAAGCACGCGCCCCGCTGTAAGAATCCTTGAACTCTGGTTTTCTAGTTTTCTTCCTACTAGCTAAAACCCTAACTGCTTCAGCTCCCTTCTGTTGAACAGTTCTCATCTGATCCCAAGTGACTAACTTGAGCATCGGAGGGTCACCACCGGAGCATCCGGTCTCTGGGGACTTTTCTTGCAGGGGTCCGGAGAGAAGACGTCGTCTTTCTCGACGCTTGAAGAAGGTGACTTGGCGTCATCAGATTGACGCACCAGGAAGGGAGGGAAAGAGAAAGACATCGAACCAGCAATCTACAATCTCTCTTTTCGAGCTCTTGAAGCCATGGTGATGACCCGTACAAAGGGAGTCTCTGCCAGTTGCGCTGGGGGGCAGCGCCGAGGAGCCGATCCACCCGCGATGCCCCCTCGGATCTTCCGACCAGCATTTTGGCAACGCTGCATCCCCAGGAGGCTAGACCTTCCACTCCTCCGGTCGATGTCCTTGCGCCTCCTCCGTAGTAGTTTTAGGAAGATCGATTCGCTGCCCTAGCCACGCAAGTCCAATCCCTAGCAGCGGCGGTTCAAGGCCTACAGCACCAACAGGAAGCCCCGCAGCAGCCGGAGCCAAATCCATCAGTCCCAGGGGTGGTGCAACCCAGCCAGCATTCCTCCCGAAGGAGGTCACCGATGCCGGAGGATCACCACCATCAAACTCCGCCCAAGCCTCACCACCGGAAAGCCTCTAAGAGACACCGGTCGCCTTCCCTCCATGCTAGTGTCTCTCCTAGGCGGTGGCATGGGAAGGAGGCGGAGCGCCCCTGCTGACATTGCCGTCCCGTTCTCTATCCTCTGAGTCTTCGGGGGAGGGGTCTTTTGATGGTCGGATGGCCCGTCAAGCCGAGCGTCGACTCGACGAGTATAACCAGAGGTTGGAGGAACTTAGCCACCGGATCACCCACCTGCCAGAGACGGACTACAACAGCTGGCCTCCGTTGTCTCGCCGCATCATGGAAGAGCTCATCTCCACCCGGTTCTGCCTTCCCCAGCTAGATCCTTATGACGGGACCACAGACCCCTTGGACCACTTAGAAAGTTATAAAGTTCTCATGCAAGTCCAGGGGGCCACTGATTCGCTCATGTGCATCGCCTTCCCAGCCACCTTGAAGAAGGCCGCCCAAGCTTGGTACTCCCATCTGCCACCACGGAGTATTGATTCCTTCCGCTAGTTGGAAAGAGCTTTCTTGGCCCATTTTGATGCCTGCCGGAAGATTCCAAGGGTAGCAGATAACCTCTTCACCGTCCAGCAGAAGAGCGGTGAGTCCTTACGGGATTACGTCGCTCGGTTCAAGGAAGCGGCCCTGGAGGTCTACAATCTTGAAGACTTAGTGGCCACTTTGGCCTTGAAGCGAGGGCTTCACCCATCTCGCTTCGCGTACTCACTCGATAAGAAGCTGCCTGGCTCCTACGCCGAGCTCTTGACCCGGCCCAGAAATACATTTGAGCCGACGAGGCCAACTTTTCCCGGTGCGAGGCTAGCGGGAACGTCTCCAAGAAACCGGCCTGACCGAAACCTGTCGAAGCTCGCCCCAGAAGACCTGAGCTTCCTCGCCGGCCAGATAATCATCTCCGAGCCCCTGAACCAAGAGATGGACCCTACACCCCACTGCTCGCCCCGATATCGCAGATCTTGCTCGAGATTGAAGGGGAGCCTTATCTTCAGCGCCCTCCTCCAATAAACCCGAAGATCCCTCGCAATAAGAACCTCTATTGTCGCTATCACCGGGATCACAGCCATAATACTGACGACTGTCGCCAACTGAAGAAGGCTATAGAAGACCTTATCCAACGAGGCCACCTGGTAAAGTTCATCAGAGGAACAACCGGGAGCTCCTGGCCATCAGCGCCCCCGTCACCGATGATCGATAATGCCCCAACAAAGAAGATGATGGCAATGATTTCCTGGGGGGCAGGAGGCTCGCCAAAGAGGCCGAGAGGGGAGGAGGAGTTGGATTCTGTAATTCCTTTCTTTAAAAAGGACTTAGAGGAGGTGGTAAACAAAAATGATGATAGCATCGTCGTATCCATGACAATCGCTAAACATTCTGTAAAAAGAATTCTAGTTGATAGTGGGAGCTCTGTGGATGTTTTGAACTATGATACTTTTGTTCGCATGAACCTGTCGCCCGATCTGCTCTGGTCCATCGTCACGCCCCTAATGGGGTTTACTGGAGATTCTGTGAAAGTCGAGGGAGGTCACTCTCCCTGTTATGACTGGCACAACCCCATGTCAAAGTACGGTTTTCATGAATTTCTTGGTGGTTCGTGTGCCCCTTGCTTACAACGCGATCCTCGGGAGGCCCGGGCTTAATCTTTTGGATGCTGTCATATCCACTAAGAGGCTCCTCGTGAGGTTTCCTACCAGCGAAGGAGTTGGGGAAATGCGGGGAGAGCAGAATCCACCCTCACTTTGCTACCACATGGCCCCTAGTCTGCAGGGGGTGGCACCCGCGCCAGTACCTGAGACGCTGGATCCTCGAGACCTGGAGAGAAGAGGAGAGCCGACTGAGTGCCTGCTTACTTTTCCCCTCGGGGAGGACCCAACGAGAACAATCCGGATTGGAGCCCTACTCCCGGAGGAGGGTCGTGACCGACTCCTCACCTTTCTGCGGGCTAATGCAGATGTCTTCGCCTGATCGGCGTCCGATATGCCAGGAATTTCAGAAGAGGTGATTACCCACCAACTTAACATTAGGGTGAAGTGCCGACCTATCCGGAAAAAGAAAAGGAGTTTCACCCTTGATCGACAAAAGGCCGTGGATGAGGAGGTGTGGAAGCTATTGGCGATCGATCATATCCGTGAGGTGCACTACCCGGACTGGCTAGCGAATGTCGTGATGGTTCGCAAGGCCAGTGGGAGCTAGAGGATGTGCGTGGACTTCACCGACCTCAACAAGGCATACCCCAAAGACAGCTTTCCGTTACCCCGGATCGACCAGCTAGTGGATGCCACGTCCGGGCATGAGACCCTTAGTTTCATGGATGCATTCTCGGGGTACAATCAGATCAGGATGAACCCAGCAGATGAAGAAGCCACCTCTTTTGTTACAGAAAAAAGGATTTACTGCTACAAGGTGATGTCGTTTGGGCTGAAGAATGCCAGAGCCACCTATCAAAGGTTGATGAATAAGGTCTTTGAGGACCAGATCGGGCGTAACATGGAGGTGTACGTGGATGATATGCTGACCAAGAGCACCAGTGTTGTTGACCATGTCGCCGACCTCGAGGAGACCTTCAACAACCTGCGCCGGTATCGGATGAGGCTTAACCCCCACAAGTGTGCCTTCGGAGTGGCGACAGGCAAGTTTCTGGGCTTTATGGTAACCCAGCGAGGGATTGAAGCCAACCCTGACAAGATCAGGGCTATCTTGGATATGAGGCCCCCAACTAACAAAAAGGAGGTGCAACGCCTAACCGGAAGGGTGGCGGCTTTGAGTCGCTTCATGTCAAGATCGGCAGAAAGGTGCCTGCCCTTCTTTAAGGTGTTGCGCAAGGTCAATGGCTTTGAGTGGACAAAGGAGTGTTAGGATGCATTCGAAGAGTTGAAGCAATTTCTATCCACTCCCCCGCTGCTGTCCAAGCCAAAGAGTGGGGAGGAGCTCTTCCTGTATCTCGCAGCCTCCCCAGAAGCTGTCAGTTCTATGCTCATGCGCATGGATGTTGATGGAGTCCAGATGCCGGTCTACTACACCAGTAAGGTACTTCATGATGCTGAGACCAGATACTCTAGAACCGAGAAGATCATTTTTGCCATGGTGGTCTCTGCCCAATGCTTCCGACCCTACTTTCAGGCTCATCCCATCGTGGTGCTCACGGACCAACCTTTTGGACCATCTTGTCTCGTCCTGACACCTCTGGTCGGCTAGCCAAATGGGCCATCAAACTGAGTGAATTTGACCTATCCATCCAACCAAGGTCGACCATGAAGTCTCAGGTGATAGCTGATTTCTTGGTTGAGTGTTCCTGGACCGAGAAGGGTTTGGAGGAGATACGCCCAGAGGAGTGTGTGGACCCTCCCTCAACCGAGGAGGCAGAAAAAGAGGACTGGATTTTGCATATGGATGGAGCAGCAAATTCTCAAGGAAGCGAAGCCAGACTCATTCTTGCTAGCCCTGAAGGGGAAGTGGTGGAGTATGCTCTTAGATTCCAGTTCCCGGCAACTAACAACCAGGCGGAGGAGTTAGGCGCAGGGCATTTAAGGGCCTTCATGGACTCTCATCTTATTTCTGGGCAGATCATTGGGGAGTACGAAGCTAGGGACCCGACCATGTCCTGTTACCTGAGCAAGGTGCAATTCCAAGCCTCTCGGTTCTCTTACTTCCATGTCAGCTACATTCCCCGAGCGGAGAATGCTAGGGCCGACGCACTATCCTGTCTAGCCACTTCGGCCGATGGGACGCTGGGAAGAACATATGTGGAGCACCTCCAGGCCCCAAGCATTGAAGTTGCGGATGAAGCGCTGCTGGTTGAGCAAGAGCCCTCCTGGATGGATGCCTACATCCAATATTTGACCGACGACACTCTCCCAGAGAACCCCGCTGAGGCCAAGCTACTCAGGCGGAGGGCCCCGAGGTTCTTAATGATGGATGGGAAGCTTTATAGAAGATCATTCTCATACCCGGTCCTCAGGTGTGTGGGACCAGCAGAATCAAACTACATCCTACGGAAGATCCATGATGGCATCTGTGAAAGTCACTTGGGGGGCAGAGCCCTAGCTTACAAGGCCCTACGACAGGGGTACTTTTGGCTGACCATGAAGGAGGATGCAGCCAAGCTCGTTAAGAGATGTGATAGATGTCAGCGCCATGCTAATATCCAGCGACAGCCGACGTCTCAGTCAACCCCCTTGGTGGCACCCTGGCCCTTTGCCCAGTGGGGTATGGATATCCTGGGACCATTTTTCCTGGCCTCTGGACAGCAAAAGTTCCTCCTGGTGGCCGTTGATCACTTCACCAAGTGGATTGAAGCCGAGGCCCTTGCTAAGATCACGGAAAGCAAGGTGAGATCCTTCTTTTGGAAGTCCATTATATGTCGGTTCGGACTGCCGCACACCCTGGTCACCGACAATGGCCGGCAGTTTGATAACACGCCCTTCCGAGAATTCTGCTCCGAACTGGGCATCCGCAGAAATTCACTTCCGTCGGGCACCCTCAGACCAACGGGGTGGCCAAGGTAACTAATCGAATCATTCTCCAAGGATTGAGAGCCCGGCTGGATGACTGTAAGGGACGGTGGGTGGAGGAGCTCCCAATGTGCTATGAGCCTACCACACAATGCTACGAGCCCCCACCGGTGAGACCCCATTCAGCCTAGTCTTTGGGTCCGAAGCTGTCATCCCGGTAGATGTTGGCTCACCGAGCCCTCAGGTAGAGTCGTACAACGAGGAAGACAACACAGACCAGCTGCGAGCCAACCTCGACCCAGTGGAGGAAATGCGAGACCGAGCGCAACTTTGGATGGCGGTCTACCAGCAATGGGCTGCCAAATATTACAACGCCCGTGTGCATCCCAGGACTTTCCTGCCGGGAGACCTGATCCTTCGACGAGCTGAAGTCTCGAGGCCAACGAAAGGAGGTAAGCTTGCTCTGAACTGGGAAGGGCCTTACCGGATCACCGAAGCGCTCCGCCATGGAGCATACAAGATTGAAGAGCTGGATGGGAAACCACTTCCCCAGATGTTGAACGCTGACAACCTCTGTCGGTACTATCAGTAGTACATCCTTTCTTACATTAAATATCTTGCTTGTATTCTTCTGGGTCTTCACCCATCATTTCGTATTAATGAATGTGGGTTCTAGTACCTCAGTGTAGCAACTTAAGCCCGACCCCGGTCGGCACAAAAGCCCTGGGCCAGCCAGGCACAAAGCCCAGTGTGCCACTGGCAGAGCGGCGTGCTGCCGGCTCTCAGCAACTTAAGCCCGACCCCGGTCGGCACAAAAGCCCTGGGCCAGCCAGGCACAAAGCCCAGTGTACCACTGGCAGAGCGGCGTGCTGCCGGCTCTCAGCAACTTAAGCCCGACCCCGGTCGGCACAAAAGCCCTGGGCCAGCCAGGCACAAAGCCCAGTGTACCACTGGCAGAGCGGCGTGCTACCGGCTCTCAGCAACTTAAGCCCGACCTCGGTTGGCACAAAAGCCCTGGCCAGCCAAGCACAAAGCCCAGTGTACCACTGGCAGAGCAGCGTGCTATCGGCTCTCAGCAACTTAAGCCCGACCTCGGTCGGCACAAAAGCCCTGGGCCAGCCAGGCATAAAGCCAGTGTACCACTGGCAGAGCAGTGTGCTGCCGGGTCTCAGCAACTTAAGCCCAATCCCAGTCGGCACAAAAGCCCTGGGCCAGCCAGGCACAAAGCCTAGTGTACCACTAGCAGAGCGGCGTGCTGCCGGCTCTCAGCAACTTAAGCCTGACCCGGTCGGCACAAAAGCCCTGGGCCAGCCAAGCACAAAGCCCAGTGTACCACTGGTAGAGCGGCGTGCTGCCGGCTCTCAGCAGCTTAAGCCCGACCCCGGTCGGCACAAAAGCCCTGGGCCAGCCAGGCACAAAGCCCAGTGTACCACTGGCAGAGCGGCGTGCTACCGGCTCTCAGCAACTTAAGTCCGACCCCGGTCGGCACAAAAGCCGTGGGCCAGCCAGGCACAAAGCCCAGCGTACCACTGGCAGAGCGGCGTGATGCCGGCTCTCGGTAGCTTAAACCCGACCCCGGTCGGCACCAAAGCCCTGGGCCAGCTAAGCACAAAGCCCAGTGTACCACTGGTAGAGCAGTGCTGCAGGCTTTCAGCAGCTTAAGTCCGCCCCCAGTCGGCACGAAAGCCCTGGGCTACCCAGGCATAAAACCCTGCGTACCGTTGGTGAAGCAACGTGCAAGCAGCTCGGGAGGCTCGATTTTATCTTGACCTTCCGAGTCCTACGCTCTGTCAAGAACTGGGAGTTCGTACCTCCCGACCCCAAGATTCGGTCCTACAAAGCCAAGTCGAGGCTATCTAAGGGTAAGTTACAGATTGCTCGACACCGACGAAGCCCCTAAGGGTCCCACGTCAGTTGCCAAAGAGTTTGAAGTGACAGTTACAATCAAGCGGAGACAAATCTCATTGAAAGGAGTGTATTTCATTAATTTGAAAGTGCTTACAAAATGCCGACCAAGTCGGGCTCACAAAAACAAAATACAGTATAGGGCTCATGAGTTAGCAGGTGCTTCCTCATCATCAGAAGAGCCCATCTCGAAGAGGCGGTCCGGCTCCACTTCAAGGGCCTGGGAAAATTTAAGTCTCTAGCCACCTTTTCCTTCCCACGCTGGAACCCTTGAAGATATGCCCCCGTCGAAGCTTCGGTCAGCTCATCCATGAAATGCTCGGACGTCCGAAATTCTTCAATAACTCTGGCGGTCCTGACTTCGACAGCTGCCTCCACCTCAACCGCTAGAGCTCCCCTCTCAGCAGCCAGGGCTGCCACTGCTATCCTTTCGGCCTCCAGGGCTAGATTCCTTTACTCCTCCGCTCCCTTCGCCCTTTCTTCAGCCTCCCTCATTTTCTCCTCCGCCGTCCTTGCCTTTTCTTCGGCCTTACTCACCTGACTCTCGGCCGCTTGGATGGTTGCAACCAATTTGGAGATGTGCAGGTCCCTAGCTGCGATGGAATTCTCGGCCTCCATGAGCTGGTTGAGGGCCGTCTGCAGGCGGTTGGACTCAATCTCTGCCTAGTTCTCGGCTGCTTTTATTTCATCAGCCCGGGCAGTCTTGGCTGATTCTAAGGCCTTCTCTGCCATTTCTGCTCGAGCGCGAGCATCCTCGGCCTCTTTTTGGGCCTCCTGCATGATGGTCTTTTCACCGTGGATTACTTCCCTGGTGATAGCCAGGGAGTTGGCAACCTGCATGCAAGCCCCATGTCAAAAAGAAAAGGAAGAGCAAAAAGAAATTCGAAAGCAGAGAGCGGATAGTCTAACTACCTTGACTAAGGCCGCGTAGGATTCACGGAAGAAGGTAGTTGCCTTCAAGTGACTGAGCTCCTCCTGAACCTCGATACGAGGATTGACGAGATGAGCCGCTTCAACCGGCGCCCATCGTCTAGGACAGAGTCCCGAGACAGCCCCCGCCTAGCCCAACTCCCTCGGCAGCTCCGGCGGTCTCAGATTCGGCGCATGGAGAGCTGCTCACTGGCGTCCTCACTGTCTGCGATGGTCCCTCACCCCAGTCCCTTGCAGTTTCGGTGGGGGCTGGTTCGCAGGGGCAGGGGAGCCCCCCACCTCCGTTGGCTCCTCTACAGCCGGCTCTTCCATGGCCGGCTCCGCCTCCATGGCCAACTCCCACGTAATCGCCGGCTCCCCCGCGGCCGGCGTCTCTGTGGCCGCTCCACCACTCGCAGTCTTTTTAGGTGGGGTGTTGGCCATCAAGTCTATCTCCGGGGTAACCGGAGGCTCCTGCGGTGCAGATGGCTCGAGTGCCCGCACTGTCGGGCGTTTTGAATCTGGTGCTCGCCGCCCCTCGCTCGGTTCCTCTCGGGCCTTCCTTTTGGTGGCGGCCTTCATGAGTCGGCGTGCTGGAATTTTCATTGCTACGCAGTATCGACCGGGGTCAGAAAAAAAAAAATGATGAGCGAGAGCAAGGGCAAGACTTTGGTTAAGTACAGGGAGACTTACCAAACTGGGAGATAAGACCACTGACCGGAGGTTTTCCTCCGTCAGGAGCAGGCTGTACCAAGGAATTTCGGTGGACAACAGCTGCCCTAGCACCTCTCTATCTCCAGGGTGAACAGTGGAATTTGCATTACCTCGGGGGTCAGGGTCTCCCCACCGGGACTTTACTTGGCCAATATTGGCAAAGAAAAATTGGGATTTCCAGCCTTTAACGGAAGAAGGGAGAAGGAGTTTAAGGACGCGGTGGGGCCTGGGCTGGAACAGCCACCAACCTTTCTGAGATCAAGGATATAAAAGGAATGGAAGAGAGAGACTCGCGGGGCGATGTGGAGGTGATGGCAAAGGATAACGAAGGCACAAATGACACGTAAGGAATTTGGGACCAACTGGGAAGGAGTTAAGGAATAATAGTCAAGGAGGTTAACGAAGAAAGGATGAAAGGGTAAGCGGAGGCCCACCCTTAGGGAAATCTTGTAGATGGCCACCCGGCCCGGTCGGGATGAAATCACCCTATCGTCAGGGGTCGGGAGATAGA
>UESW01002817.1:98384-122341 GCA_900491605.1 Calamus simplicifolius | reverse complement strand
CAGCTCATCCATGAAATGCTCGGACGCCCAAAATTCTTCAATAACTCTGGCGGTCCTGACTTCGACAGCTGCCTCCACCTCAGCCGCTAGAGCTCCCCTCTCAGCAGCCAGGGCTGCCACTGCTATCCTCTCGGCCTCCAGGGCTAGATTCCTTTACTCCTCCGCTCCCTTCGCCCTTTCTTCAGCCTCCCTCATTTTCTCCTCCGCCGTCCTTGCCTTTTCTTCGGCCTCACTCACCTGACTCTCGGCCGCTTGGATGGTTGCAACCAATTTGGAGATGTGCAGGTCCCTAGCTACGATGGAATTCTCGCCTCCATGAGCTGGTTGAGGGCCGTCTGCAGGCGGTTGGACTCAATCTCTGCCGTTCTCGGCTGCTTTTATTTCATCAGCCCGGGCAGTCTTGGCTGATTCTAAGGCCTTCTCTGCCATTTCTGCTCAAGCGAGCATCCTCGGCCTCTTTTTGGGCCTCCTGCATGATGGTCTTTTCACCGTGGATACTTCCCTGGTGATAGCCAGGGAGTTGGCAACCTGCATGCAAGCCCCATGTCAAAAAGAAAAGGAAGAGCAAAAAGAAATTCGAAAGCAGAGAGCGGATAGTCTAACTACCTTGACTAAGGCTACGTAGGATTCACGGAAGAAGGTAGTTGCCTTCAAGTGACTGAGCTCCTCCTGAACCTCCATACGAGGATTGACGAGATGAGCCGCTCACCCGGCGCCCATCGTCTAGGACAGAGTCCCGAGACAGCCCCGCCTAGCCCAACTCCCTCCGGCAGCTCCGGCGGTCTCAGATTCGGCGCATGGAGAGCTGCTCACTGGCGTCCTCTCTGGGGTGGGCCTGCTGCGATGGTCCCTCGCCCCAGTCCCTTGCAGTTTCGGTGGGGGCTGGTTCGCAGGGGGCAGGGGAGCCCCCCACCTCCGTTGGCTCCTCTACAACCGGCTCTTCCATGGCCGGCTCC
Source organism: Calamus simplicifolius (assembly GCA_900491605.1). Taxonomy (NCBI): domain Eukaryota; kingdom Viridiplantae; phylum Streptophyta; class Magnoliopsida; order Arecales; family Arecaceae; genus Calamus; species Calamus simplicifolius. The sequence goes on along the minus strand of UESW01002817.1, from coordinate 121,385 downwards.
GCCTCCATGGCCAACTCCCCGTAATCGCCGGCTCCCCCGCGGCCGGTGTCTCTGTGGCCGCTCCACCACTCGCAGTCTTTTAGGTGGGGTGTCGGCCATCAAGTCTATCTCCGGGGTGACCGGAGGCTCCTGCGGTGCGGATGGCTCGAGTGCCCGCACTGTCGGGCGTTTTGAATCTGGTGCTCGCCGCCCCTCGCTCGGTTCCTCTCGGGCCTTCCTTTTGGTGGCGGCCTTCATGAGTCGGCGTGCTGGAATTTTCATTGCTATGCAGTATCGACCGGGGTCAGCAAAAAAAAAAAAGATGAGCGAGAGCAAGGGCAAGACTTTGGTTAAGTACAGGGAGACTTACCAAACTGGGAGATAAGACCCACCGATCGGAGGTTTTCCTCGTCAGGAGCAGGCTGTACCAAGGAATTTCGGTGGATAACAGCTGCCCTAGCACCTCTCTATCTCCAGGGTGAACAGTGGAATTTGCATTACCTCGGGGTCAGGGTCTCCCCACCGGGACTTTACTTGGCCAATATTGGCAAAGAAAAATTGGGATTTCCAGCCTTTAACGGAAGAAGGGAGAAGGAGTTTAAGGACGCGGTGGGGCCTGGGCTGGAACAGCCACCAACCTTTCTGAGATCAGAGGATATAAAAGGAACGGAAGAGAGAGACTCGCGGGGTGATGTGGAGGTGATGGCAAAGGATAACGAAGGCACAAATGACACGTAAGGAATTTGGGACCAATTGGGAAGGAGTTAAGGAATAATAGTCAAGGAGGTTAACGAAGAAAGGATGAAAGGGTAAGCGAAGGCCCACCCTTAGGAAAATCTCATAGATGGCCACCCGGCCCGGTCGGGATGAAATCACCCTATCGTCAGGGGTCGGAGATAGAGCTCAATATCCCGAGGAATTTGGTAACGGGCCTGGATGTTTGCCAAATCGTTGCCCGTTACCGTGGAGGCGGCCCCTTCCGGGGATTCCGTCCCCACACTCGAGGAGGTGCGGCCCTCGCTTGGTGACCTCTCGGCGGATTCCGACCAGCCGCCGGGCGCCTCCCTGCGGAGCCTCCTTGGTGACCCGCCGCTAGGCTAGAGGGACGTAATCCTCCGGATCAGAGGACCAGTCAAGGGGAGAAGAAGGAGGAGAGGGAGAAGCTTGAGGCCTCTCGGGCGAGGAACGATTCTCCGAATCGTCCTCCGCAGACCAAGACTGGGAACTCATTGCAAGACAAAAGATTGAAGAAGCCTAGGAGGAACAAAGAGCTAACCTGGGAAGGAAGGTGATGAACGCGAGCTCTCGAGTTGCAGAGGGAACCAGGAAGCGGAAAATCAGAAAGCAGGAGAAGAAGACGACAATAACATGAATAGAATGACCGCTTTCGACCCTCTACTCAGGTTTTATTCAGTTTCAAATTGTCCTACCGCGCCTCGACTGCCACACGGGCTCCCACAGCAAGCTGGATTGCCTAGGTAATCACTGAGCGCGGGATACGATTCACTTCCGACCAATGGTAGGACACCGATGATGTCGCCGTTATGATGGATAATGATGGCACAACTTTCCTCACGGACTTCGACGGATAAACCCTGCTTCGAGGATGATCGCCGCAAATCGGGTGGACAGCATTGGCCGCCCTATCACATCCCTGTACTGCCCGCATAAAATCGTTGCAGCGCCTATAGACACATGTCTGGCAGCGGTTCGCAAAGGATGGGGATCAGCCATTTGGGAGGTGACACCCCTTTCACTTTACTGGGGTGGGCCCACTCTGACTCAGGGGTGAGGGGACATCTGATATGGCTGATCCTGCGCCGTTAGGATGAATGGCAAAGATAGCGGCAGCTGACGGAAGCTACATCAACCCCCGGGACCTCCCTCTCGTCTCGGGGTGCATGAACAGTATATCAACCCCCGGGACCTCCCTCTCGTCTCGGGGTGCATGAACAGTATATCAACCCCCGGGACCTCCCTCTCAGTCTCGGGGCGCATGAACAGTATATCAACCCCGGGACCTCCCTCTCGGTCTCGGGGTGCATGAATAGTATATCAACCCCCGGAACCTCCCTCTCGGTCTCGGGGCGCATGAACAGTATATCAACCCCCGGGACCTCCCTCTCGGTCTCGGGGCGCATGAATAGTATATCAACCCCCGAGACCTCCCTCTCGGTCTTAGGGTGCATGAAAATATATCAACCCCCGAGACCTCCCTCTCGGTCCCAGGGCGCATGAAAAGTATATCAACCCCCGAGACCTCCCTCTCGGTCTCGGGTGCATGAACAGTATATCAACCCCCGAGACCTCCCTCTCGGTCTCGAGGCGCATGAACAGTATATCAACCCCCGAGACCTCCCTCTCGGTCTCGGGGCCCATGAACAGTATATCAACCCCCGAGACCTCCCTCTCGATCTTGGGGCGCATGAACAGTATATCAACCCCCAAGACCTCCCTCTCGGTCTCGGGGCACATGGACAGTATATCAACCCCCAAGACCTCCCTCTCGGTCTCGGGGCACATGGACAATATATCAACCCCCGAACCTCCCACTCGGTCTCGGGGCACATTAACGGCATCTCAATCCCCGGCGCATGGTCAGGTTGTTCTGGACCGCCTGGCATGCCCACATAATCCATCACACATCCGTGGCAGAAGGTGGCCATACCTCATAATAGCGTATGATCCGTTGTATCTTTGCCACTGTGCATGGCCATACCCCGTTACGATATGCGGATCACCACCTGCCCGTTGCTGTGCACGATCACGTCCAATGGTGGCACGCACCAGACGCGACCCTAGATGCGAGACATCTGTGAGGTCGTACTGATATTTAACTCATGATGCATCCGGTGTGTACGATGACAGTACGACCTATCATCGTCGGCCCCGTATTTTATCCGTTATTGAACTGGGCTCCTAAAAATCAGTGATCTTGGGAATAGAAGGGGGACATTCGAACAGGTATAAAAGCACGCGCCCCGCTTTAAGAATCCTTGAACTCTGGTTTTCTAGTTTTCTTCCTACTAGCTAAAACCCTAACTGCTTCAGCTCGCTTCTGTTGAACAGTTCTCATCTGATTCCAAGTAACTAACTTGCGCATCGGAGGGTCCCCACCAGAGCATCCGATCTCGGGGACTTTTCTTGCAGGGGTCTGGAGAGAAGGATGTCTGTCTTCCCCGACGCTTGAAGAAGGTGATTTGGCATCATCAATGTGGTTATACACTATTCTCTATTGAGGTTCCTATTAGCATGTCTTAGATCTTAGTAATAATTATCAGTATATTTGATTGGCATCTTATTCCTATGAAGGGTTTTCTTTTTATTAGATTAGTTGGCACAAATAACTAGAACCTCACCTCCTAGGACTTGTCTCTGAGGATATCTAGGGTTTGCATATTAGATATTGCTCAAACTAGCAATGGATGCCTAGTTGGACAATAACTTTAGATAAGGTAAGAAGTTGCAGTGGCTTACAAGCGACATAAGAATGGGATTTGAAAAAATTGGGGTGGAAAAATGTTTTGGAATGGGAATAAATGTAAACTAGGAATAAGAAGCAAAAAACAATAAAAATAAAAAAATAAATTTTGGATGAAGACCCAAAAATTTTACTACTCCTTATATGATCCAAAAAGTGTAGTGGCCTAGTCAGTGCAAAAATTGGCTGAAATTAGTGATTTACTCTAGTAAACTCCATCGATGGTTGGTTGAAAACTCCTACGACTTTGTAACTAATAAAGAGTAGCATTTTGAAGGTTGTTTTTTGTTGATACATCTTATATTTGAAATGAGACTAGTTGATTAAAAATCTTCTTGTTTTATTTAGGGATGATAATTTTTTTATTTGGTCGTTTACCCATCGGTACCATTTTTAACGGATTAAAAATCTTAGATCTAAATAGCTTAACAGATAACGAAGATTTTTCGTTAACGGCTAAATGGATCGGGATGGTATTCTCCGTTCCATCCCCATTTATCCATCTCCATCATCGTTAACTTTAATATAATATATTTAAATTTTAAATATATATATATATATATTAATATTATATATTAAAATTTTAAAATTAAAAATAAATAAAATATATATAATTCTGACTCTTGCTCTTTCTTTTTTCATGTAACTGTCTCTTACTCTTCCTTCTTTCATGCAGCCAATCTGAAGTTCGGAATCAGACGAGAACTTAGCTCCATCTGTCCATAGTCTATCTTCGCCAATCGCTGCACCATTGACGTCCGTCAATACCTTTTTCTTTCTCTAGTACGCTCATCTCTTTTTTTATTTATTTTTAAAGAAAGATATCTCTTTATTTTTTTCTTTGAAATTTGAATGTATATATATATTTTTTTACGTTGTTGCATTGGAAATCTTCATTTTCTGATTTTTCTATTGTTTTCTTTCTCACTTTCCATTCTCTTCTTCCGAAAAATCTCTTATATGTATCAATATCATCAAGGCTGTTCTTGATTAGTCTCCATCTCATCCTAAAAAAATTTATTTTTTTAATTTTTAATAAATTATAATTTTAGTAAAATAATTTTATTTTTTCATGTAAATAGCCAAATGGGTACCGTTTACCCCGGCTGGATATCCATCCCCTCTCCATTAACTATAACGGCTTAACAAGGCGGGAAACGAGGATATTTTTCCTAATGGAGACGGAACCGGTATAGAACGGGATGTTTTTTCTAATGGGGATGAGAATCAGTATAGACCACCCAGGGTCATCCTCGGGCCATTGCCATCCCTAGTTTTATTCTATGAAAGTGTTGTATTTTAAAAGATGCCTTGTTTATAAATGCCATCCTAAAACCTTTAACAAAGACTTATGGTTATCAAGAACTTTTGGGCTTTCATTCTCATTACTTTCTTGTTTTACAGGAGAATCTGAAGAGAAAGTGCCTTATGTGGCTTTTGTATGTATGACATGTTGGAAGTATCAATAGCTAAAAGTATTATGCTTGTGTGTTCTATGATGATAACAAATTTTGTAACTTCCCCCAAACTATATATTTTTGATAGTAAAAATTTGTAAATTTCTTAAATCATGTAAACAAGTTTGTATACCTTAAGCTGTGCAAATTGTGATTGACTTGTAGTCTGAGTTATTATATAAATTTAAATGTTTCCTCATGTACATTAACTTCTAATAGATATAATGATAATTCAAGGAAGGTATTTAGAATGCATAAATCGTGCTAGAGCTTGATATGGTTCTTATATCAGAGGATGCAAAATTTGTAGCAAAAAGATGTGTGTGTCTATATATATATGTATATATATATATATGTGTGTGTGTGTGTGTGTGTGTATGTATGAATAAGTGTTGATAAATACATGATGTAAAAAAATATATTACTCGGTATAATAGGGGTGACTTTATTGATGAAATGGATCAACTTGGGTGAAATGTGCAAAATTAATCAATTTACTTGATTCTGGATTATAATGCACATTAATCTCTACCAAAATAACAATAATGATGATGATGATAATATAAGAATTGATCACATACGCATACTCCAACGTAATGTTTTCAGAATAGACTTTGGTAACTGCACATACGCATACTCCAACGTAATGTTTTCAGATACTATAAATATAGCCCCTTCACCATGTAAGTAAAGGCTTTTTTTTTTTTTTTTGGTACAAGCGGGCGATCACACAAGTCTCATGCGAATCAGTCCAGATAGATCTGAGTACAAAATTTGCTGCAAAAGAAAAGGCATGGGGTGCCCGGCCTCCAGATCCAAGAACCACCATGCTGGGCCACTGAAGTAGCCACCCATTCCGCCGCTGAATTAGCTTCACGATACATGTGACGGATCTGGGTGCTATCAACCTCCTGTAGGATAGACAGAGCAATTCTCTTTAGCAGCCAGGAAATGACTATCATCGAGTCACCCTCGATCATGAGCCTATGAGCATGAAGAATCCGAGCGGCATAAGAAATACCCACCCAAGCAACATAAGGCTTTTCTTCATTAGTCTTTAGAACTCGAAGCCCTCGCTTAGAGAGCTCTAAGACTCCTATTCTACACCTCGGCTAATTTGAGAGTTAAAGAACTTCATGAAAGATGAGGTGGGTGATATATATATATTTTTGGATTGAGCTAAGCATTCCTCCATAGTTGGTATGTGAAGATCAAATTCCAATGTCAATAACTTGGATAAGGGCAAGATATTGCAAGAGGGCTAGAGGTGAAAGTGGATCAAATGATATCCATTTGTATTATTTTTATATTTCAATCTATCAATAATATATGGATATAAATGTTAATAACGTATTTTTTTTAAGACCAAGTTAAGCTTTCCTCCTTAGTTGGTATGTGAAGACCAAATTCCAAAGGCAATAACTTTGATAAGAGCATGACATTGCAAGGGGTCTAGAGGTAAAAGTAGATTGAATAATATTTGTTTTTTTTCCTTTCCATGTCTCAAACTATCATATATGGATACAAATTTCAATGTGCATATCTGATTATCTAGTTTGCTTCCAATCTTATGACTTAATTTCTCTTTAGCCTATTGATATCTTTGATAAAATGCTCATAAAGTTTAGCTACTTGATCATAATAGGGATAAATACACTTTACCTCTATAAGGTGAGGCTCAATTTTATTTTGCTTATCTATGGTTTGAAAATTATCACTTAATTCATTTGAGAGCAGAGTATCGCTCCATGATCATTTGCTTTACGATTCTTTCAAAGTCTTTGTTGGCCTGTAAGCACCTCTTGCATCTTTTTTTTTTTTTGCCTATTTCCTGATAAGATGTGCTGCACAGTACTTTACCATTAAAGAACAATTCCTCATGATTTGATATTTTTTTGCAGGCCAACCACAAGTGGAGTATTATTTTCGGACACACTCTGGGCTTCTTATGCTGCTGCGATGTTCATGGACTTGTCGAATGCTGCTGAGTTGAGTATTTATATTATATTATATTAATAATTATTTATTATTATAATATTAATATTAATATATTATATATAATTTCAGTCAAAAACTTATATTATAATTAAATATTACTATAAATTTTGTGAATACCGCACATCGCATGCAATGTACCTGAGCTAGTGCTATATTAAATTTAGATTCTAATGTCCAGCTAGCCAAAAGTCCTAAAAAATGATCGCTATTAGGAAAAAAATCATAGCTAAAATGTTTAAGCATAATGATAGTTTAGCTGGTGGGAAAAAAATATAGAAGCAAACTGCAAAATCTTTTACACTGACTAAAATGTTGCATACAAAGACCTGCAATATAATAGATCTCTCAATTTTTGTCTTTATGAAATCCTATACTTGTTCAAAAATATATAATTCAATTTGGAACATTCTTTACAAGGTGCAAATTGACTGCTTATTGCTGAGCATCTCCACCATTTTTTTTCTCCCTGTGGTTACCGGGAACTTGCCGGCCGAAGATCCAAAAGATAAAAAGCTTGGCTTTTAACATTCCTCATGTCTCGTACTTGGTTTCTTCGGCTCATTCAATTTTGGGGATCTACGCCCCGTATCTTAGCACGCCTATCCTTGGCATTCTTAACTCCTGCCAGAGTTAGGTTCCAGTCAATATCCTTGTAAACCACAAAATTCAGGCTTTCAAATATATCACTTGAAATTTTTAATAAAGTTATCTCCCTCCCAATATAATCCTAATGTTCTACCTAGTGTCATCTTGTGTTTGTCCCTAAGGTCAAACCTAGGCTCTGATACCATATAAGCTGTCACGCCCCAGACCCTATATTGGATCTAGGGGTGGTAACCCGTCGCATGCCGGGCATGCAAAGCGTCCTGAAATATAACATTAATACAAGAAGGGGTAATAATTATATTTCGTTTAATTTAAATGGTTCTTAATACAAACCATAATCATATGTTTTAGGCTACATGCCAAATACATAATTCAATGGGGTTACAACAAAGTACTGGATCTAAGTCACTCTGATAGCTGCTCCAACTACCCCATACCCCCATCTTCAGTTCTGTGGCTCTGAAAAACATTGTGAGATTTAAATGAGCTCACACTCAATAAGTAAGCCAACTGTAATGTAATATAATCACTTCATGCTTTTATAAACTAATTTTTCCACAATAAACATCTGCCAAGCTTCCATATTTCAGATACATTTTACCATGTTATCAAAACATGCATCATATGCTCAAAATAAATTTTGAAAGAAATTGCCATATATATTATATCAAGAATATAATTTCAGGATAAAACCACTGTACCACTGTAAATAGCATGTAAAAAAAATGTATTTTATACCAATGTCCCATGGCCACACACTATGTACACAGAACATCCCCCTCGGATGTAACACCCCCATCGGATGTATCCTCCCTAAATATTCCCTAGGAGTCAAGGTCCTGGAACCAGTGTCATGCACTCACATCCTGCCATATCCGGCTACAACACATCCTAAGAGTGTGTTCTCCATATACCCCCTATGAAGATGGGTCCCGGTGCTATGGCATAATATTGCCATATCCTGTCACAGCATGCCTCCTGGGTATGTGTGCTCCATATACCCCCCTATGGAGATGGATCCCGGTGCCAAGTGAGTCATGCAACATTTCACATGCTCTCCATATATCCCCCTATGGAGATGGGCCTCGGTGCCATGTGGCATAATATTGCCATATCCTGTCACAGCATACCTCTCAGGTGTGTGTTCTCCATATACCCCCCTATGGAGTTGGATCCCGGTGCCAAGTGAGTCATGAAACATATCACATCATACCATATCATAGCGGACCATAGTGGGACATATCATTATACATAAAGTATCTTTTGCTAAATAGCATGTATCATTGCAAAAATGCAATCCATATACTTTTCATAAAAACATGTCACATACACATGTATATTTATAAAACCTTTAACAATTTCAAAGTCATGCCAATTGATCAGTTGTCCACATAGATACCCAATTATTTATAAAATATAATAATAAACTAATCATAGCAAAGGCTCATTTGCAAATAATAATACCAATCCATTTTCTTATTTTTCAAATAATGCAATATATAACAATATAACATTTAAATACATAATTTTTATATTTTAATAATTTATAAAAATTATGATAAATGACTTACTTACCTCAGTACGCCAATTCCAAACCATAAACTAGCTATTTGAATATCTGGGTACCTACAGCATCATTTTCCCAATTTTTAGTCCCCAAAAGTAGCATATCAAAATAGCTTTTAGCTCTACCCAGTTTTAATCCCGGGGCCAACTTGGGGCTTGAATATCTCCCACCACATAAGCCCAAATGGGAAAATAAAAATACCCCCAGAAACTAGAATCAACACTGATCCGGGGAATATTTTTATTTTTTCATTTTTGGCCCAATACAGGGTTCAAATCGCAGCCCAAAAATGGCTCGCGAAACGGCCCAATAGGGCCCAAAAGGGGGAAACGGCCTAGTCGGCCCGCTGAGCCGTTTCCTCCCCGCCTCCCCTGTTTCGATCGAAATAGGGGAAGGATTGTGCCGACGGCCAGGGCCGCCGCCGGCCACTTCCCGGAGGGGCTCAGCCGCCATCGATCGGCCCGGAGCCGGCCGCCGCCGCGGCCGAGCTCCTCCCCCACTCTTTCTCCTTCTATTTCTCTCTCTTTCTCCCGTTGCCCACCGCGGCCTTTACCCATGCTGGTGGCATGGCCGGCCATCATGACCGGTCGGACCTCCACCGGACGCTGCCCCGGCGCCGGTGGAGGCTGCCGACCGCAGCCCGGGCCCGGCGAGCCGGCGGGCACTCCGCCAGGCCCGAACCAAGCCACGGAGCGGCTTGGTTCCGTGATGAAGGGAGGGCCGCCCAGTGGCCCTCCGCTACCCCACTCCGGCCGCCTCGAGCGGCCGGAGCCTCCTCCTCCTCCCTCCTCCGGCCGCCTCGAGCGGCCGGGCATGGAACGGAGGAATCCCTCCCGATTTCCCTCTCTGTTACTCATCTCTCTGCCGAAATAGTGGATGAAGGGGGAAAACATTACCTGAGCTCATTGATGGTGGTGGGTGGAGGGGAAGGCTCCCTCCTCCCTCCCCATTTATAGTAGCGCGGGGAGGGCCTCCTCAGTGCTTGTGAGAAGAGGGGTGCCGCCCTCTTTGACCGGCGGAGCTGGGGAGCCGCCCGCTTGCGGTACGGCTGCGGCACCTCCCCCTCCTCCGGTCCAAGAAGACGGATCCTCACATGGTGAGGATCGGGGCTCACTTTCTCCCCTTCTTATAAAAATTTTGGCCTCGAAATTGGTGTACTTCGCATAAGCTGTCACGCCCCATACTCTACAGTGGATCTAGGGGTGGCAACCCGCCGCATGCCGGGCATGCAAGGCGTCCCAAAATAACATTTAGATTCCAAAGCTTTGATCATAAGAACTATTATCTTTTTATTTACATATACTAAGATACAAATATGTATGGATATTTCTTTTTCACTTCCTCCTCCAGCTCCCAAGTAGCTTCCCTCTCAGAATGGTTACTCCACTGAACCTTGACATAGGGAATGCTACGCCATCTTAAGACTTGGTCCTTGCGGTCCACAATACGTACAGGATGCTTTTCATATGTCAGATCATTCCTTAACTGCATGGGCTCAAACTGTATCACATGGCTGGGGTCAGATATGTACTTTCTTAACATAGATACATGAAATACATTGTGTACCCCAGAGAGCACTGGAGGTAATGCCAGGCTATAAGCCACCTCCCCTACTTTGCTCAGAATCTCAAATGGCCCAGTGTATCGTGGACTCAGTTTACATTTAATCCCAAATCTCATCACATTTTTGGTTGGTGATATCTTCAGAAAGACATGGTCTCCAACCTGAAATTCTAGCTCCCTTCTTCTCACATCTGCATAGCTCTTCTATCGGCTCTGAGCTGTGCGAAGTCATTCCTTAATCAACTGCACCTTCTCTACTGTCTGCCGAATCAGTTTAGGGCCCAACAATCTTCTCTCTCCCACATCATCCCAACATAAGGGGGATCTGCATTTTCTTCCATACAAGGCCTCAAATGGAGCCATCTGGATACTGGCTTGGTAACTATTATTGTAAGCAAATTCCACTAAAGATAAGTGGTTGTCCCAAGCACCGCCCAAGTCCATCACACAGGCTCACAACATGTCCTCCAGGGTCTGTATGGTCCTCTCAGACTGCCCATCTGTCTGAGGATGAAAGGTTGTGCTGAAGTTCAATTTAGTCCCTAGAGCTCTATGAAGACTGTTCCAAAATTGGGACACAAACCTAGTATCCCGATCTGACACAATAGATACGGGAATACCATGAAGTTTCACAATTTGCTCAATATACATGTTGGCCAATCTCTCACTGGAAATCCCAACTCTGAATGGCAGGAAATGGGCTGACTTCGTCAATCTATCTACAATGACCCATACAACATCATTGCTCCTGGGGGTCTTAGGCAGTCCAGTCACGAAGTCCATAGTGATCTTCTCCCATTTCCACTGTGGAATCATCAAAGACTGGAGAGGTCCCGTAGGCCTCTGATGCTCAGCCTTCACTTGCTGACATACTAAACATTTGGCCACATACTGAGCAATCTCTCTTTTCATTCCTTTCCATCAGAAGTTTTCTTTTAGGTCTCTGTACATCTTGGTGCCTCCTGGGTACACTGTATAGGAAGAGTAGTGAGCCTCCCTTAGAATTTCTGCTCTTAGTTCCACACATTTGGCACACAGAGCCTTCCATCAAATCTCAGGATCCATCCTCCATTATAGCAAATTCATTTTGAACCCTTGACTTCACAGCTTCTTTAATCTTTTGCAGGTCCAAGTCTTCTTTCTGGGAGGACTTGATCATGTCTAACAGAGTTGGTTGGAGTACAATGCTGCCACCAGCCCATCGGACCGCTGTACTCACAATCCAACCTCCAACTTCTCAAGGTACCTCTAGATGTGAGGCTGAGAAGTGATCATAGAAGCTAACTCCGAGGAGGACTTCCTACTCAAGGCATCAGCTACCACATTGGCCTTCCCTGGGTGATAGTGCAGGTTTAGGTCATAATCTTTTAGTAGCTCCATCCACCTCCTCTGTCTCAAGTTTAACTCCTTCTGAGTGAAGATGTACTTCAGACTTTTGTGGTTTGTATACACATCACATGACTCTCCATATAGATAATGACACCAAATCTTCAAGGCAAAAATCACGGTGGCCAACTCCAGGTCATGGGTAGGATAATTTTGCTCGTATGGCTTTAACTGCCTAGGGCATAGGCTATCACCTTCTCATTTTGCATCAGAACACATCCCAATCCCTTCCGAGAAGCATCCGTGAATAGGGTGAATCCTCCAGATCCTGACGGAAGGGTAAGGACGGGGGTTGATACTAGGCATTGCTTCAGCTCCTGAAAGCTTCTCTCACACTCCTCAGTCAAGTCAAACTTCGTTTGTTTTTGGGTTAAGCGAGTCAGGGGTAGAGCAATGCGAGAGAAGCCTTCCACAAATCTGTGATAATATCTAGCTAGCCCCATGAAACTTCTTATTTCAGACACATTGGAAGGCCTACACCAGTTAAAAATTGCCTTAATCTTATTTGGATCCACATATATGACATCTTTAATATTATATGACCCAAGAATGATACTTGGCTCAACCAGAAGTCACACTTCTGCAACTTGGCATAAAGCTTTTTCTCCTGAAGAGTTTGCAGAACAATCTTCAGGTGGTCCACATGCTCCTCCTGACTTTTAGAATACACCAGGATGTCATCAATGAACACCACCACAAACTGGTCCAAGTATGGCTTAAAGATTCTATTCATCAGGTCCATGAATGCTACCGAGGCATTAGTCAACCCAAACGGCATCACCAAGAACTTGTAGTGGCCATACCTAGTCCTAAATGCTGTCTTAAGCACATCCCCAGCCTTGACCTTGAGTTGATGGTATCCTGACCGAAGATCAATCTTTGAGAATACCCTATCTCCTTGGAGTTGATCAAATAGATCATCAATCCTTGGCAGAGGATACTTTTCCGCACTATTACCCTATTGATTTCTCGGTAATCAATGCAGAGCCGAAGACTTCCATCTTTCTTTTGACAAATAATACTGGAGCACCCCAAGGAGATACACTAGGTCTGATGAATCCTCGGTCAAGGAGCTCCTGCAATTGGCTCATCAACTCTTTTAGCTCAGCTGGGGCCATACAGTATGGGGCCTTGGATATAGGTCCAGTGTCAAGGGCCAAATCAATAGTGAACTCAACCTCCCGATCTGGGGGTAGTTCGGTCAAATCATCTGGGAATACATCAGGAAATTCCCAAGCCACTGGAATATCCTCCAACTTGACCTCATCTTGCTGAAGATCTTTGACCACAGCAAGAAACCCTTGGCTACCCTTCTTCAAATACTTTGCGGCCTGTAGTGCTGATACGAACACCGAGGCCAGATGCTCCTGACTTCCAGTAAAACTAAATTCAGGTTGATTAGGAATTTTGAAGATCACCATCTTCCTGAAACAGTCTACTGAAGCATGATAGGAGGCCAACCAGTCCATCCCAAGGATAACATCAAAGGATTTTAGTGGGAGGACGATTAGATCGGCCTTCAATCTCCTATCCCCCATGTTAATCAGGCAAGATCTGCATACTGAGTCTACCCTCATAACATCACCATTTGGGAAAGCAATGTGCAACTCATGCTCTAGGGGAACGGGTGTCAAAGATTCATCCTTGGTGAGATATGTGCTAGATACAAATGAATGCATGGCACCTGGATCTACTAAGAATTGAGCATAAACATTGCCTACTTTAATTATACCTGTCACAACAGAGTTGGAAGCGGTAGCATCCTGTTGTGTGAGAGTAAAGACTCTTCCCTGGAACCTAGGCTGCTACTGCTGGCCTCTGCTCTGATCCGTAGGAGGCTGCTGATCCCTCTGAAGGGGACAAGTGGCCATCTTGTGACCCACCTGCCCACATATGAAGCAGGCACCAGCCGTCCTGCGGCACCACTTGCCTGGGTGGGAGTTTCCGCGTTGAGGGCAACAAGTTTTCATATTCTTTGGTCCTGAGGGGGCCTGATAAGGACCTTTCTTCTTGGCCTAACCTAAAGACTGGCCAAAAGGAGGCCCCTTCTTCTTCCTCTGCTACTGCTCCCACTGCTTATGGACCACACCCATGTCCCTCTCAATCACCAGGGCCTTGTTCACCACAACGCTGAACGTGGAGAGTTCAAAGGCATTGACTGCTTGCATCAGTCTAGGCCTCAGTCCCTCGGTGAACTTGATGATCTTGGCTCTCTCAGTGGCCACTATGTCTGAAGCAAACCGAGCCAACCGGGTAAACTCGGCTTCATACTGTGCCATAGAGAGATTTCCTTGCTCCAGTTTGACAAACTCCGACTGCATTTGCCTCTGCACACTATTGGGAAGTATTTGTCATAGAAGACTTCCTTAAACTCTCCCCAGGAAATAGTTCGTCCATCCATTCGCTGCTCCACAAGTAGCCACCAATCATATGCCTCCCGCGGAAGAAGGTTGGTAGCGAATCTGATTCGCTCCTCTTCTTGGCTACCATGAGCTGCAAAGGCTTTCTCCATCTCCCTCATCCATTTTTCAGCATCGGCAGGGTTAGTGGATCCACAAAAGGGAGCAGGGGCCAAGCTCTTGAACTCAGCAAAGCTCCGGCCCCCTCCCCGCCAGGGCTGAGATGGAGCCGACTGAGCAGGCTGTGGAGCAGGAGAGGCAGGCCGAGCAGGCTGGATTTGCTGAATCTGTTGCTGCATGGCTTGCATAGCCTGCGACATTCCCGCCAGAGCCTGAATTAACTGGGCTTGAAATTGTGATCATTGTCAGCTAAATTAACGGAACCAGAGCCTCCAGAAGCTTGATGGCCTCCCTGCTGGCCCGAGTCACAAGCCTGGGAGTTCCCAATGGGCCGCAGACTCCTAGTGCGACGTGGCATTCTTAACTCCTGCCAGAGTTAGGTTCCAGTCAATATCCTTGTAAACCACAAAATTCAGGCTTTCAAAATATATCACTTGAAATTTTTAATAAAATTATCACCCTTCTAATGTAATCCTAATGTTCTACCTAGTGTCATCTTGTGTTTGTCCCTAAGGTCAAACCTAGGCTCTGATACCATATAAGCTATCACGCCCTAGACCCTATATTGGATCTAGGGGTGGCAACCCGCCGTATGCGGGCATGCAAGGCGTCCCGAAATATAACATTTAATACAAGAAGGGGTAATAATTATATTTCATCCAATTTAAATGGTTCTTAATACAAACCATAATCATATGTTTTAGGCTACATGCCAAAATACATAATTCAATGGGGTTACAACAAAGTACTGGATCTAAGTCACTCTGATAGCTGCTCCAACTACCCCATATATCCCCCATCTTCAGTTCTGTGGCTCTAAAAAACATTGTGAGATTTAAATGAGCTCACACTCAATAAGTAAGCCAACTATAATATAATATAATCACTTCATGCTTTTATAAACTAAATTTTTCACAATAAAAATCTGCCAAGCTTCCATATTTCAGATACATTTTACCATATTATCAAAACATGCATCATATGCTCAAAATAAATTTTGAAAGCAATTGCCATATAGTATATAAAAAATATACAATTTCAGGATAAAACCACTGTATCACTGTAAATAGCATGTAAAAAAATACATTTTTATACCAATATCCCACGGCCACACACTATGTACATATAACACCCCCCTCAGGTGTAACACCCCCCTCGGGTGTAACCTCCCTAAATATCCCCTGGAGTCAGGGTCCTGGAACCAGTGTCATGCACTCACATCCTGCCATATCTGGCTACAACACACCCCAAGAGTGTGTTCTCCATATACCCCCTATGGAGATGGGTCCCGGTGCCATATGGCATAATATTGCTATATCCTGTCACAGCATGCCTCCTGGGTGTGTGCTCCATATACCCCCCTATGGAGATGGGTCCCGATGCCAAGTAAGTCATGCAACATTTCACATGCTCTCCATATACCCCCTATGGAGATGGGTCCCGATGCCATGTGGCAAATATTGCCATATCCTGTCACAGCACACCTCTCAGGTGTGTGTTCTCCATATACCCCCTATAGAGTTGGGTCCCGGTACCAAGTCAGTCATGCAACATATCACATCATACCATATCATAGCGGACCATAGTGGGACATCATCATATATATAAAGTATCATTTGCTAAATAGCATGTATCGTTGCAAAAATACAATCCATATATTTTTCATAAAAACATGTCACATACACATGTATATTTATAAAACCTTTAACAATTTTAAAGTCATGCCAATTGATCAGTTGTCCACATAGATACCAATTATTTATAAAATATAATAAATAATAAACTAATCATAGCAAAGGCTCATTTGCAAATAATAATACCAATCCATTTTCTTATTTTTCAAATAATGCAATATATAACAATATAACATTTAAATACATAATTTTTATATTTTAATAATTTATAAAAATTATGATAAATGACTTACTTACCTCAGTACACAAATCCCAAACCGTAAACCAGCTATTTGAATATCTGGGTACCTACAGCATCATTTTCCCAATTTTTAGTCCCCAAAAGTAGCATATCAAAATAGCTTTTAGCTCTACCCAGTTTTAATCCCGGGGCCAACTTGGGGCTTGAATATCTCCCACTACATAAGCCCAAATGGGAAAATAAAAATACCCCCAGAAACTAGAATCAACACTGATCCGGGATATATTTTTATTTTTTATTTTTGACCCAATACAGGGTTCAAATCGTGGCCCAAAAATAGCTTGCGAAACGGCCCAAGAGGGCCCAAAAGGGGGGAACGGCCCAGCCGGCCCGCTGAGCGGTTTCCTCCCCGCCTCCCCTGTTTCGATCGAAACAGGGGAAGGATTGTGCCGGCGGCCAGGGCCACCGCCGGCCACTTCCCGGGGCCCGACCGCGTCGACCGGCCTGGAGCCGGCCGCCGCCGCGGCCGAGCTCCTCCCCCTCTCTTTCTCCCTCTATTTCTCTCTCTTTCTCCCGTTGCCCGCCGCGGCCTTTACCCATGCCGGTGGCATGGCCGGCCATCACGGCTGGCCGACCTCCACCGGACGCTGCCCCGGCGCCGGTGGAGGCCGCCGACCGTAGCCCGGGCCCGGCGGCCCTCCGCTGCCCCACTCCGGCCGCCTCGAGGCAGCCGGCATGGAACGGGAGGAATCCCTCCCGATTCCCTCTCTCTGTTACTCATCTCTCTGCCGAAACAGTGGACAAAGGGGGAAAACATTACCTGAGCTCATTGATGGTGGTGGGTGGAGGGGAAGGCTCCCTCCTCCCTCCCCATTTATAGTAGCGCGGGGAGGGCCTCCTCAGCGCTTATGAGAAGAGGGGCGCCGCCCTCTTTGACCGGCGGAGCTGGAGAGCCGCCCGCGTGCGGTACGGCTGCGGCGCCTCCCCTCCTCCGGTCCAAGAAGACGGATCCTCACATGGTGAGGATCTGGGGCTCACAGTACTTGTCTATTTTTCTTAACTGGTTATAAACCATACAACCAACTCCCAATTTTTTGATGTGGAACTATTGAAAAGGGCATCACAACACATCTCTAGAGTAGAAAAGGCCGTACAAGTATTGTATACAAAGGTCTACCCGGTATAGAAGGAATTAGATGTGGACAAGAAACACGGGGGTTAGGCGGCATGTGATTTTGCCTTCCATTGTTCTGGCTCCATCTTCCTCTCATGCTTCTGGTGTGGTTAACCTTCACTATAGAAACATGTGACAATATGTTAACTCTACAAATTTTCTGTATGTTTCTTAAATAATACAAGAAGAAATTACAAGGCTGGTCACCCAACATGGCCATATACCATCGTCCAAATAGTGATGCTATGGTTATACGTAGCTTGGATAAATCACTCCAAAAATAACTCAGCTATTAGCTTGGATAAATCACTCGAAAAATAACTCAGCTATTTTGCCCTCTTCTATTTTGTTCATTGCAAGGTCCAAATTACAAAGCTGATTCAAAAGAAAGGTGACTTTCTGAATTTGAACGTTCATGTTATCAAAGCATTTTTGCCGACCAAATTCAAATCTTTCAAACTAAAGTTGCCTAAGAAAAGTTAGCCCTCGTTCACATGGACAACTTTTCCCACCAAATCTTAAGCATTCATATTCAAAATTTTGAAGTCACATAGCACATGAGGGGCACAAGATATGAGAAGCTTTGCCCAAACAAACAGCTTTTCTAGCCATTATATAATTAATCCATATGGTGCCAACCTAAGACTAGTCATACAATCCTAGGTTGCACACTAGGCACACTAAGATAGCACGTATGCAACTCACGTTATAGACCATCTACAACTCTTATAGATATAATAGGTGGTTATACACTATTCTCTATTGAGGTTCCTGTTAGCATGTTTTAGATCTTAGTAATAATTATCAGTATAATTGATTGGCATCTTATTCCTATGAAGGGTTTTCTTTTTATTAGATTGGTTGGCACAAATAACTAGAACCTCACCTCCTAGGACTTGTCTCTGAGGATATCTAGGGTTTGCATCTTAGATATTGCTCAAACTAGCAATGGATGCCTAGTTGGACAATAACTTTAGATAAGGTAAGATGTTGCAGTGGCTTACAAGCGACATAAGAATGGGATTTGAAAAAATTGGGGTGGAAAAATGTTTTGGAATGGGAATAAATGTCAACCAGGAATAAGAAGCAAAAAACAATAAAAATAAAAAAATAAATTTTTGGATGAAAGACCCAAAAATTTTACTACTCCTTATATGATCTAAAAAGTGTAGTGGCCTAGCCAGTGCAAAAATAGGCTGAAATTAGTGATTTACTCTAGTAAACTCCATCGATGGTTGGTTGAAAACTCCTACGACTTTGTAACTAATAAAGAGTAGCATTTTGAAGGTTGTTTTTTGTTGATACATCTTATATTTGAAATGAGACTAGTTGATTAAAAATCTTCTTGTTTTATTTAGGGATGATAATTTTTTTATTTGGTCGTTTACCCGTCCGTACCATTTTTAACGGATTGAAAAATCTTAGATCTAAATAGCTTAACGGATAACGGAGATTTTTCGTTAACGGCTAAATGGATCGGGATGGTATTCTCCGTTCCATCCCCGTTTATCCATCTCCATCATCGTTAACTTTAATATAATATATTTAAATTTTAAATAAATAAATATATATATATTAATATATTAAAATTTTAAAATTAAAAATAAATAAAATATATATTCTGACTCTTGCTCTTTCTTCTTTCATGTAACTGTCTCTTACTCTTCCTTCTTTCACGCAGCCAATCTGAAGTTTGGAATCAGACGAGAACTTAGCTCCATTAGTCCATAGTCTATCTTCGCCAATCGCTGCCCCATTGACGTCTGTCAACACCTTTTTCTTTCTCTTGTACGCTCATCTCTTTTTTTATTTATTTTTAAAGAAAGATATTTCTTTATTTTTTGCTTTGAAATTTGAATGTATATATTCTTTTTTTACGGTTGTTGCATTGGAAATCTTCATTTTCTGATTTTTCTATTGTTTTCTTTCTCACTTTTCATTCTCTTCTTCCGAAGAATCTCTTATATGTATCAATATCATCAAGGCTGTTCTTGATTAGTCTCCATCTCATCCTAAAAAAATTTATTTTTTAATTTTTAATAAATTATAAATTTAATAAAATAATTTTATTTTTTATGTAAATAGCCAAATGGGTACAGTTTACCCCGGCTGGATATCCCATCCCCTCTCCATTAACTATAACGGCTTATCAAGGCGGGAAACGGGGATATTTTTCCTAACGGAGACGGAACCGGTATAGAACGGATGTTTTTTCTAATGGGGATGAGAATCAGTATAGACCGCCTTGGGCCATCCTCGGGCCATTGCCATCCCTAGTTTTATTCTATGAAAGTGTTGCATTTTAAAAGATGCCTTGTTTATAAATGCCATCCTAAAACCTTTAACAAAGACTTATGGTTATCAAGGACTTTTGGGCTTTCATTCTCATTACTTTCTTGTTTTACAGGAGAATCTGAAGAGAAAGTGCCTTATGTGGCTTTTGTATGTATGACATGTTGGAAGTATCAATAGCTAAAAGTATATTATGCTTGTGTGTTCTATGATGATAACAAATTTTGTAACTTCCCCCCAAACTATATATTTATTGATAGTAAAATTTGTAAAATTTCTTAAATCATGTAAACAAGTTTGTATACCTTAAGCTGTGCAAATTGTGATTGACTTGTAGTCTGAGTTATTATATAAATTTAAATGTTTCCTCATGTACATTAACTTCTAATAGATATAATGATAATTCAAGGAAGGTATTTAGAATGCATAAATCGTGCCAGAGCTTGATATGGTTCTTATATCAGAGGATGCAAAATTTGTAGCAAAAAGATGTGTCTATATATATATATGTATGTATGTATATGTATGTATGTATGTATGAATAAGTGTTTATAAATACATGATGTAAAAAAATATATTACTCGGTATACATAGGGGTGACTTTATTGATGAAATGGATCAACTTGGGTGAAATGTGCAAAATTAATCAATTTACTTGATTCTGGATTATAATGCACATTAATCTCTACCAAAATAACAATAATGATGATGATGATAATATATAAGAATTGATCACATTTTTTAGACTTTGGTAACTGCACAGACGCATACTCCAACGTAATGTTTTCAGATACTTATAAATATAGCCCCTTCACCATGCAAGTAAAGGCTTTTTTTTTTTTTTTTTTGGTACAAGCAGGCGATCACACAAGTCTCATGCGAATCATCCAGATAGATCTGAGTACAAAATTTGCTGCAAAAGAAAAGGCGTGGGGTGTCCGGCCTCCAGATCCAAGAACCACCATGCTAGGCCACTGAAGTAGCTACCCATTCCGCCGCCGAATTGGCTTCACGATAGATGTGACGGATCTGGGCGCCATCAACCTCCTGCACGATAGACAGAGCAATTCTCTTCAGCATCCAGGAAATGACTGTCATAGCTTCGTGCAATGGATGGGTCTTCTAAATTAGAAAGTTTGAATTTGAATGTTTATTTTGACTGAAGAAGGGAAATTTTTTTTTTTTTCTGACCGGAGAGTTCCTTTCCCTCTTAGTGCACCTTGCGGTTGGATAAGTTCAGAAAATTTAAATTTCCCTGGCGGTGCAACAAACGTTGAGCCAGACATTCAGTTGTTCGGTAGTACCGAAACAACAAATCGGAGCATCATATATCTTTAGAGCATGGTTATAAAAATTGGATCAGATGAATTGGTCAAATAGATCCAATAAAAAATTGACCATCATTCAATTTTATTATTAAAGTTAATTTTTATATAACTCAATTAAAATGAAAAAAATTATTGAACCAATCTAATTTTAAAAAAAACAATCAAACTTCAACTTTAGACTTTTAATTTTAATAAATAAAATTAAAATTAATTTTTTAATTTTTTTAATTAAATTGATATTGATATTTTATTATTTTTATATTATTAAATTTAAAATTAATTATAATATTTGATTTGATCAAATAGATTTATTCGATTAAACCAATTAACCCACGACCCATCATTCAGTTTATTTAGTTTGATTTTCAAAATATTGCTCTCGAGTAGAAAAAGCTATAGAAGCGTCGTAATACAAAGGTACTCGATATAGAGGACAAGAAGCATGATGGTCAATTTTTGAGCTGACCCTTTTTCTTTTTCCTAATGAAGAATATTTTTAAAAAATATTTTTTCTAGGTCAAAAATCATTATTTTACATTAATCATTTAATATTTTAGCCCATTCTTTTCCCTTTCTTCCCGAAACATTGTTCTGTTGGGTCAAGATATTTTTGTGTTAAACTATTACCATTTTTTAGCTAACTCTTTTTTTTTCTTTTCATTAATAATATTTTTTTAGTCAAAAACTTTTTATATCAAACTATTAATTTTCTTTGATCAAATTTTTTTCCTATGAAGAACATTGTTTTAAGTTAAAAGTTATTTATTTTTTTACTTCAAACTTTTACTTTATTTTTTAGTCTGAAACAATTTTAGATGAAATTATTTTTTAGCCTATCCTTTATTTTCCATGAAGAACATTTTTTGTAGGTCAAAAGCTTTTTTTTTTACAGCAAACTAAATTTTAGTCGATCAAACTATTATTTTTCTAACTAGTTAATTTTTTTATTTGGTCAAACCAATAATATTTTTAGTGGATTCTTTTGTCTTTTCCAATGAGGAATATTTTTTTAAGTTAAAAGTAATTTTTTTTTGACATCAAACTACTAATTTTAAACAAATTCTTTTTTCTTTCTAGAGAACATTATTTTTTTCAAACATATTTTTTTTCTTGATATCAAACTATTAATTTATATTAATCAGCTTTTTCTTTTTTTCCCATGAACAACTTTGTTTAGTGAATTTTTTATGCAAAACTATTATTTTTTAATCGATTCTTTTCTTTTTTCTTTTGAAGAAATTTTTTTAGTTGATAACTATTAATTTTTTTTTAAATCAAACTATTAAAAGACTTTTGACATGATTTTTTTTCTTTAATGACTATGAGAAATCAAATACATGCCGGTAGCCCTCAAAAAATAAATTATTTATACTTGATAAAATTTAATTTGCTTTACCTTATAAATGTTATTGTAGTAGCATATTTTAATAATTTTTTCTTAAGAAACCAACTCTAATCTCATCCATTTAAGATCTATTTTAATGTTTGTTGGCCTAGGTGCCAAGTTAGCCGCCCACATAGAGTCCCAAGAGTCGGGACTCTTCAGATTTCTCAGCCTTATCTGCTCTCTAAATCTTATCGGTTCCATAAGAAGATCAGAGGTGTCTTTTGAAAGATTAGGATACGAAAACTGAGAAGCCTTCCTCTTCCTCATCGGTGCTGCGGCTTAGGGGCATGGATGAACCAGAGACTCTGGTAGCCCCCGACGATCGACGATCCTGCTTCGCTGCTGTCGATATTGAGGTATGTTCCTTATTTTTGGCTCCTTTAATAGGT